>JAJONR010003228.1:0-61481 GCA_029582245.1 Solanum etuberosum | reverse complement strand
CTCATAACTTAAGCATAACTTGCAAAATTTCAGATTTTGCTATTTCCAATTTAGTTCTTTTTGGAACTCAAGGTGATACATCTAGTGACCTTAACACTTAAGAAATTTTAAATTCCTTGGTAAAATCCTACTCACAACGAAGGATGGTTTGAGTCTTAGCTCAAAAAAATTCTAGGGTGTTACACCATTTGACCATAATATTGAATACAAGAAAGGTATAGAAAACAAGGTAGCAGATGCCTTGTCAAGAGTCACTGGTGCTGAGTTGTTAGCTTTGGTAATTTCTAATACCAATTCTGATATCCTACAAGCTATTGTGAGTTGGGAGATGGACACTGAGATTAAAACTTTGATTGAATAGTTGAAGGTTGATCCAACAATGTGTAAGCAATTCACTTGGCAACAAAATCAGTTGAGAAGGAAATGAAGACTAGTTGTTGGTAAGGTGCACGAGTTGAGGAGGCAAATCATGACTCTATGGCACTCTTCCCCTCAAAAGGCCATTTTGGGGTGGAAGCTACTTTGAAGAGGTTGCTCACACTTTTCTATTGAAAGGGCATTAGAACTGACGTGTGGGAGTTTGTTTAGAAATATGAGACTTGTCAAAGGAACAAGTCTGACTTAGCAGCATATCCGGGTCTGTTACAGCCTCTTCCAATTCCTGAGGTTGTATGGTCACAAATCAGTATGGATTTTATTGATGGTCTTTCCAAGTCAAATGGTTATGAAGTGATCTTGGTCGTGGTGGACAGATTAAGCAAGTGTGCTCATTTTATGCCTCTCAAGAAACCTTATACTGCCAAATTTGTAGCTGGGGTATTCATGGATACTGTTGTGAGGCTACATGGACTACCTGATGTAATCACAAGTGATAGGGATGCTGTGTTCTTAAGTTCTTCTTGGCAAGACTTGTTTATTCTCCAAGGAGTCCAACTAAACACTTCATCAGCCTACCATCCTCATTCTGATGGCCAGACTGAAGTGTTGAACAGGTGCCTAGAGACCTACTTAAGGTGTTTCTGTAATAATGATGCTACCAATTGGTTTTCTTGTTTAGCCATGGCAGAGTATTGGTACAACACCTCTTATCATTCTGCTATTCAAATCATTCCTGTCACGACCCGAGTCTATACCCTGGACGTGACCGGTACTCGAGAACCATTGCTGGTCCCCAAGCGAACCCTCATCCTAGCTGACTACAAGCGAAAGACTAACTCAAGCATACAAAAGCTTAAAACTAAAATAATTTCAATAAACTCAAATACTCAACCTTTTAAAAAGTTTGTACAATACTCAAAATAAAAGTAAATACATAAACTTCTCAACTCTGTCTATCTATGAAGCCTCTACTATTACAGAAGGATATCGGGACAAGACCCACGACATCTCAAAACTACTAAATGTAAGATAAAGGTGAAGTCCTCCGGAATATAAGAAGGCTCACCAAAGCTGACTGGAATATCACATAACCTCAACGAAACGCCTGTTGATGATCCTGAATACGTGTATCTGCATCATTAAATGATGCAGGCCAAATGGCTCAGTACATGGAATGTACGAGCATGTAAGGGAAATTCTAAAGCATAAACATAAGCTTAAACTAATGGAAAAGAAACATACTTACCTCTTCTCAACTCACTCAACTAAACTCAACTCAATGAAACATAGTTGAACTCAACTCAGAGAAAATGGGGCTCAACTCAATAATAAGATACTTAACTCAGTGAAACATAGTTCAACTCAATAATAAGAGACTCAACTCTGTGATACATAGTTCAACTCTGGATACTCAAGGATAAAGCAACAATAAAAGATGCAATATCTGGAAAACTTTTAAAACAATGGATAATAACTCAGTTTTATGTAAAAATACAATAATAACTCTTATTTGTATGTAAAGATACAAAATAACTCTGTTTGGGAGATTCTCTAACCGACAACCATCACTATGAGCTATGTGATGATACAACGTCTAGATAACGCTAATAGAACTGTCCTATACTTTGCCGGGGTATAGAACCTACTAACTAAGTGGATCCACTAGTCTATGCTAAAAGCATTAAAAAAATCATCTGAAAAGTATGACCCTTTTCTACCCACGTTGGCTACATGATTTATGAGGGTTGTGAGTTGTCTGAACTCCCCCCATATCGGTGCTCAATATTACTCCCAAAATATAACTAGCTCATATGTTTAAAAACATAACTCTTTCTGTGTTTTGAGATTATTACTCAAAAATCTTTCTCTTAAAAGAGATGGTACTCAAACTGCTCAAAACTCTTTTGGAAATCTCAGTTTCCTCCTTTTTTAAATGTGAAAACATTTACTCTTAGGAATACCTAGTTCCCATATATTCATTTTGAAAAAAATGAACTCAACTTTACTCTTTCTCAAACTCAAGTGCTCAAGTCTTAAAACAAGTTTAAAGTGATTGTAAAAGACTTTTCGAAATGGGGTTCATGCCGAATTATGGGCGTGAACGACTCAATTCAAGGTTTCCAATAACCATACATAGAACTCATTACTCGGAACTCAACAAATTCCAAAACTTAAGAACTCAATGATACTACTCATCTCGAGAATGCTCGACTCAGAGGGTTCATGTGGAATTATGGGCATGAACAACTCAACTCAAGGACTTTATGATACTACTCATTTCAAGAATGCTCAACTCATAGGGTTCATGTGGAATTATGGGCATGAACAACTCAACTCAAGGACCTTCATGGGTAACCTGTAATAGTTCCATGATTAGGAATATAATCTCAAAGGGTTAGAAACTCATTACTCAAGACTTAGAACTTGAAGATACTACTCCTCTCAAAGATACTGAACTTATGGAGTTCATGCGGAATTTACGGGCATGAACGACTCGACTCAAGGGTCTACATAACAATATGGAACTCATGTATGCGACTCTTCTCATGCTCATACTTACTTCCTCAAAACTTAACTCAAATCGATAGTTGATCTCAAATGATTCACGATTTAACTCAAACACTTTCTTGAACTGTACTCTTACTCTTTCTTAAATTTGAATTATGAATTCAAGAGTTATGATTCATGATATGAAGGATCTCGATGATAATGTAGACTCATGGATACATTCCCCTCATTCTCATACTCACTTACTCGAGTCTTGATACAAGTTATTAGAAGTTGTAGATGACTCCTCAAAAGACTCAAAGGAACTTTCTCAAAATGTTCGAAAGAACTTTCAAGACTTAACTTTTAACTCTACCTTGAATTTGAATTATGAATTCAAGGTTATGATTTATGATAGGAAGGATATCGTGATGATTAAATGAGTTTTAGATAGTTAATAATGAGAAACAGTTGAAAAATACTGTCTGAGGAGCAAGTCCGCGACGCGGAGATGAATTATAATATTTGGTCGCGAAATAATTTTTGAAACAGTGGAGTCCGCTGTAACACCTCAGAATTCTAGTAGGCTAAACTAGAGCTAAACGTGAGGGTTAGAGCCTTGGAAGGGGGCAAGGGCCAAGGGAGAGGACTATGGCAGTCCACTCTCCCATAGACACTGCCCAAGCAACCATAACCACCACCATGGCTCGTGGTGAAGACCACGGCCCTTGGTGTGGCTCGTGGTAGACTAGGCAGTAGCCTCCTCAAACTGCCCAAAACAGCCCCCTCTTCACGAGCCACTTCACGGTTCATGGTGAAGACCATGGCTCGTGGGAAGGCTCGTGGAGGGGAGTTGAGTTTGTATGGGTTGAGGAGAAGGTGGCATATCCACTGCCTCAAGGTCCACGAAGGGGACCACGGCTCGTGGGACCTCACGTGGTCCCTGGGCAGGCCACTAAAAGTTGAGGGTTAATTGGTCTTTTCCGGTTTAAGTTAGATTAAAGTGAGGTCGTTTTGCCTAAGTCTAGTGTCCTATATAAGTCTTTTTAACTCCAAAACTCACCCAATTAAGTCATATTTTCCAAAACCAAAAAAAAAAAACCCCAAAGTTCATCCTCTAAAAAATTCTCTCTCTATAAAACTTGAAAAAGAAGGAGGAGATTCAAGCTAGGATTTCAAGAGCAAGCTTTTACACATCAATTTCTTTAGGCTTTGTTGTTAAGGTATGATAGCTTTCATCCATGGACATCTTCCATTCATGGAGTTCCTTCAAAATCTCAATTTCAAAAGAGATAGAAATCCCCAACTGTTAGGGTTTGATTCAAATGTTATAGGTTCCTTTCAAACTTGATTCTAATGGTTGAATTATGTTATATTAAGCATGAATTGATGATTTCCTATGATTTTTATGATGTATCCCCCAAAACCCATGAAATTCCCATATTTCTCAAAGTTGATGATATGATGTGGGTCTTTGTTGATGAAAGAGGAATTTTGTGAATTAATGCATGAAGTGATAGAATCACATGAATTATAATGAAATTCATGTCTAATGCTTGAATTCTAGATGTGTTGATTGAAAGTAAGCTTTGAACCTTGAAAGGGCAAAGTATAAGATTATGCATGTTTTAAGAAATCTATGTAAATGCTTTAAGAACACTTTGAGAGTGAAGTGTCAATGATTATGATATTGTTGTTGTGTTGATTGAAAGACTATTCTCATGAACACATAATGAACATGATGTGAAAGGTTTTTTCACATAATGAAGATTCTAAGGTAGAAAAGCTTTCTCACCTAATTGAATCTAAGATTTACATGTAGACATGAACGGTGAAAGGTTTTCTCACGCATGATCTAAGAGCTATCCTAATGAACTAAGTTAGATTGATTGTCAAGGACATCCTTCCATGAAACATGAGTTAAGTCAAGACTTAATAAGTACTCCGTGGGATTAATGCTTAGCACCGAGTGGATATTGAATATGAGATGGAAGCCTTTTACGTAAGTTGAGTCCGGGTTTCCCAAGTATGTCTCATGAGATGGAAACCTTCTACGCAAGTTGAGTCCGGGTTTCTAGTAACAATCTTCTTATCCCATAAACTACGTGCCCCCGTAGGATATTTAGCTAGTGGATCCACCTAAGCTAACAAACCATGGTTTTACCTTAGGCAAGTAGGACAACCCTTTTCGGTGTGGGTAACACCGGGTGGTCATGTTATAGCTCACATGGTCTTATGTCGGTTAAAGCTTATTCCCACAACAAGAACATGCATAATGAACTACGGTTACTCAAGAAGCTTTGTATAAGAGTTCAAAGGTTTCAAACATAATTTTTGGAATCAGTGTTATAATATTATATTTCATTTAGATAAATATTGTATCTGTTTTGAACTTTATTATTATTTTACGTATATTTGGTTTTTATATTAAATTTATAATGTATTGTCGAAGGGACCTGGTCTAATTTCGATTTAAATAATATTCTAATTTAAATCAAAATTATTTTCATTTAAATAAGGGGAACTTACATAAATTCTCCTAGTTTAGGAGCTAATTACTTAGATACACTCTAGTTTGCAATATTACGTATCTTACCATATTTTGGTGCGTCCAGATACATTCAGATACACCCAAATACATATATCTCCGAATACATGGGGTCAAAATTAGGTGTAATTTATTTTAGATACATTGTATCCAAGTGTATTTGCATGTACCTGAGATACATAACATATCTCGCTCGTATCCCTCACCTCTCTCCCATCTCGCTGGCCACTCTCGCATGTGTCTGGTATCTCAAATACATGTGAATCACACCAGATACATACAGATACATACGAATCTCGCTCGCCTCCCTCCTCATCTCGCTCGCCCCTCTCCCTATTTTAGTGTATCTAGCAAAAATACACATATATAAGTGTATCTTCCTCACTATATAGTAGAAAACTCTTAATTAATGGTACAATACGTAATATTTTGAAAGTATAGTTTATATAGTAATGAAATATGTCTATTATATAGTTTTTCCTTAATACTCTATTTTCGATAATTTTTTTGATAGTAAAAAGACTCCAAAGGACCTGGTCTCACTCATGTTATGGACCATTATCCATGTCCAAATATTCAGCCAAATTTGGCCCAAACTTTCAAAATCAAATCTGACCCAAAACAATGACCAACCCGGCCCACACCCTATTTCTCCGAACCCCCCGCCGGTTCCAAAAACGGCGCGGCATCTCTTCTCTCTTGCGAATTCAAACACAGGCGTGGGCGAAGATTCTGGAAACTCGTCGATGGTATTATACTCTAATTTACCAAGAAAAAAGCTTCAAAGGAGACACATAACTAGTATATAGCAGCAAAATTGAAGGTATTTTGTTTTCAATCTATTCAAACCTTGTTAATAAAGTTTTCCTGCTTTGTACTTCAAGAGATTGTAGCTTAATTTTGTATTGTAGAATACATGATAATGTGCTTTTACTGGTTATATGTGAAGGTTAAATAGGACCCAATTCCCGCTCCAAGTCGATGGACTCCTGAATGTAATGATCTCCCTCCCTGCCGCTGCTGTCTAATGGACGACGTTGATCGCTTATTTGAATGCTTCAAATGTGGCATTTCTCCCCCTCGTAATCGCTCTTCCCTTTACACTTCAATTATTTAAAACTTTTTTTTTTGGTTTTTTCCCTTTTCCATTTTAAGAATAGCTCTTCCATGCCAAAAAGAAAATAAAATGACTGGTTTGATATTTTTCCTAGGTGTAAAAAGTTTGGTTTTCTCAAAATTTGATCTTTTTTAGTTTACTGTTGCATGACTAGCCAAAGGGTTGTTTTGAACTGCCTAAAATCTGTGTTTACCATTTTTCGGAGTAATATCTGTATATTACGTGTCAGTAATTCTTACAAGACTTGAATTTTGACTATGGTCTATTTATAAAAAATGGGGCTCAATAGCTGGTAAGAAAACTGCTCCAGTTCAGCAGCAAAATTTGGCAACTCTTAGAATATGGAACCCAGCTAGTGCGGAATTAAAGCCAAACAATGTTATAAGAACATAAGTAATGGTAAGTAGTAAACAAAATAAAAGGAGGCACAAATTTAACCAATGTGACCTACATCAACAAGCGGAGAGGAGCAAATTTACTCTAACAACCTGTACACAAAAGGGAGTACCAAATTAGAGATAGAACTCTAATTAATCCCAAAAATATATTCCAAGCGAATACCTCACAATTATCACTCACAAAGAAGAGTTTCACTCAAAAGTGTTTCCCAACTCAAACTCCATGGAATGTACTAAGCTTTCTATTGAAAAGAATACTCAAGACGAGTTTAACAATTTTGGGGATGATTCAAATGAAGGAAGAAGAACAATATTTATAGGGAAAGTACTTGGTCTGCAAGTATTTTCCCTATAAATATTATCCACCGAGTTTTGAAGGTTGTGATTGGTCCAAAGGGCGGATCACAGACGGATTTCTCAGTTATCAAAAAAAAAAAAAATACTTGGTCGGCAAGTAAAGAAAAAGAAAAAAAAGAAAATACTTTTGTTCTTTGGCTCCAAGAAATTTAACTTCGGCTCCAAGAACCATTGGTTGGCCATCACAAGTATTTTGCATATGGTCAAATTTTGGTCATATCTTATGAAAAGAATCAAAGCTTAACTTTTTACATATGGTGCTGTTTAGTGTGGTTTCTTTGTGATCTTAGGCCATAAAAGAAAAAAATAGAAAATATTTGAAAGTGCACCGCAACTGTTCCTTCAGTGTTGTTTGACCACATTTTAAGTGAACTTTAATTTTGATATTTCTCTATTATGTGGTTATTAATTGTTTCTTATACAAATTTTAGAATCAGCAATAAGAGAAAGGAAAAAGGGAAATCAGACTGTGAAGCAAAATGATACATTGGAAAAGCTATCAACATCTTCAGATATTTTTTCATCAAGATCAAAGGGAAAGGTCCAAAATGCAACAAATGTAGAGCTCTGCCTACAAAATGTACATATTGCTTTTGTTCCTTTTATATGTTTCGTTTTTTCAAACTTTCATGGCTTCTTTTTCTTTCCCATTGATAATAAGCTTTACTTTCTTAATTCACATAGTTTCTTAAATTGTATTTACAAGTACTATTTTTCAAGCACATCCCGTGCCGGTGGAAACTACTAACTGAAATTCGAAGATTCTTCTTGTAGACCAGTTCATCAACAACAAAGATACAAAGTCTTAAGAAGGGATCACAGTTCTCTCCCCTTGTGTTTTATGGTTCTCCACATGGAGTTCCTCCAAAAAAACCAGCTCGTTTATTGCGGCTGTTGAATGAAATCCGTGTAGATTTTAACGAGCAAAATAAATTAAGGTAATTGAAAATGATTTTTTATCACTTTTACCCACTAGTGATGGTTAAGTATTTTGCTTTTTTTGAAAAAAGTATTCTTCCCTGTGTTTAACCAGTCTAGATATATGGGCCACATTTCCAAGGCAAGATGAAGCGATGAAGTATGCAAAAGAGCAAACTGATGCTCGTGTTTTCAGTTACCAGGATCATGTGAATGGTCAAAGAAGATTCCTCGTGTCCACTTATAAAGAGTTCTGGAGAAGGTGAGTCTTCTCGGCTCTATCTGCATTAAAATATGTAAAAAGATTATACTTCCCCATGTCCTAAACTTTCTTTGTGTTTATAATTTTGATTAGGTACAAAACTATGAATCCTAAATTTCGGCACCACTATGAAGTTATCCAGGAGGTAATCTTTTGTAGTTTTCATGTCAAAACAATAAGGAAGTGGATAGATATGAAATTTATTATCAGGTGCTGCTGCTGATAAATATAACTAGGTGATAAATATAACTAGGGATCACAGTAAAGAAGTACATAGGAGGTAATCTTCTGTAGTTTTCCTGTTAAAACAATAAAGAATTGCGTATAATCAAGTGAAGTGCATCGAGGATGAGGAAGACAAGATGTTGGTTGAAGAGACCCTTATTAGACGAAGATGGCAAGCATACTTCTAGAAACACTCGAACGAAGAAGGGGAAAGAGCCATTGTGCAGGGTGCTTTGGGTATTGTAGGTGTATTAAAGTTGAGGAGGTTAAGCGTGCTATTAGTAGGATGAACAGGGGAAGAGGGGAAGAAGGATTAGACTAGATGAGATTCTGGTGGAGTTTTTGAATAGCACAGACATGAAAGGTATGGAGTGGTTAACTGAGTTGGTTAATGTCGTCATTTTTAAGATGACGACAATGCTCGAAGAATAGAAGTGGAGTACAATGGTTCCATTATACAAGAACAAGGGTGATATCCAAAACTATAACAATTATAGGGGTATCAAGTTGCTAAGCCACACTATGAAAGTTTGGGAGAGGGTGGTGGAGATGTGGGTGAGGAGAGGTGTGTCCATTTTCGAGAACCAGTTCGGATTCATGCCATGGCGATTGACTACAAAAGCTATCCATCTTGTGAGGAGACGGGTGCAGAATTATAAGGAAAGGGGGTACTTATATATGTTGTTTATTGACCATGAAAAGTCCTACGATAAAGTCCTATGGGAAGTCTTCTCGAGATGTCGGGATTCTTAAAGTATACTAGTGGCTTAAATTAGGGCAATAAATGATATGTATAATGAATCCAAGGCTCGGGATAGGATGGTGGGAGGACACTCGGTGCACTTCCCAGATGAGATGAGGTTGCACTAGGGATCAACACATAGCTTGTTTCTATTTGCCTTTGTAATGGATGAATTGACGAGGGATATTCAAGATGGGGTTCCATGGTGTATGTTATTTAGGTCTTTAATCCAGGGAAGTGGGGACATGGATGATGATGTCACACATCGTATTGGTGCAACATGGATAAAGTGGAGGCTTGCCTCCGGAGTCTTGTGTGATAAAAAATATCACCTAAACTTAAAAGTAAGTTTCATAAAGTAGTGGTTGGACTGATTTTGCTGTATGGGGCGGAGTGTTGACAATCCAAAAACTCCCATATTTCAAAGATGCACGTTATGGAAATTAGGATTAAAGGTAAGTTTTATAAAGTAGTGGTTGGACTGGCTTTGTTGTATGGGGCAGAGTGCTGGCAATTCAGAAACTCCCATGGTTCGAAGATGCAAATTGCGGAAATGAGGATGTTGAGATAGATAGTGATAAAATAAGAATGAGGATATCTGGGACAAGGTGAGAGTGACCTCCGTTGTCGACAAGATAGGGAAGCGAGATTAAGATTGTTTGGGCATGTGAAAAGGAAATACACAAATGCCCTAGTGAGGAGGTGCGAGGGGTTAGATGTAGTGGGTACAGGGAAAGGTAGGGGTAGGTCGAAAAAATATTGGGAAAAGGTGATTAGACATGACATGACGCAATTTCAACTCATCAAGGACATGACCTTAAATAAAAGAGAGTGGAGGTCGTGTATTAGGGTAGAAAGATAATAGGTAATGAAGTGTCGTTTTGCTTTTCGACGGGCTTAGGCTTGGTGGTGACTATCGTAATATTTTTTTTGAAACTATTAGCTTTGTCGTTTCTGGCTTTTGATTTCTATCATCATCTGTTGTTTATTGTGTTTCAGTTATCGCACTATTTTGTTGTTACTGTTTTCTTATTAGTTGCTATATTTTCTACACTGTCGTTTTTCCTTTGCATACCTACTTTGATTTGTTGTACTTGAGCCGAGGGTTCTCTGGAAACAGCCTCTCTACCTCCACAAGGTAGGGGTAAGGTCTGTGTACACTCTATCTTCCCCAGACCCCACTTGTGAGGTTTCACTGGGTATGTCGTTTGTATAGTAATCCTGGAGGTAACGTTTTGTAATTTTATCACCACTATGGAGTGATTTAGTGAAAGTCCCTTTCAGAATCTTTTGAACTTCCCTTGATTGTCACATGATGAATTCTGTGCACTTTTATATCCAAAGATTACTTGGGATCATAGTATACTAGCTTTGTATGTGTGTGTGAGAGAGAGATGTTCTGATTAATAAAAAAGAGAGCTGCTGCAGATGTCAAACTGTTATATCCTATTTTCAGGGACTGCCATGCCATCTCTACTTTGATCTGGAGTTCAACAAGAGAGAGAATGCGGATAAAAATGAAGATGAAATGGTTGACCTTCTTATACAGGTCATCTTCGATGCAGTCAAGGAAAAGTACAGTCTTGAAGGAAACAATGATTGGGTTGTGGAGCTCGATTCCTCCAATGAAGGTAGGATGTTTAATGGACGATTTTATCTAGTATTTCATCTGTGTGCAGTATGTTGTCGATATGATATGTAGGTATGCATGTTTAATTATTGTTTATATATATGTATTTTATTAGTGAACAACCAGCCCATTGACTCCCACTGTTGCACAAGTACTTTTCTCACTATAGCCTAGTGCATGGTGTGAAACATGTTCGTCCACTCATTTCTTCTTTGGTAATAAGCCAGAATATCTGGTATGAAAGCCTAGTAAAGTGTAATTTTTTTTTAATTCAACTCCTATGTTTATGCAAGTGAAAATAGGATTCCACTGGCCAATATGGCAAAGGGAACTTATTTGACTAAAGTGAAACACTGGGATGGGTTGTTCTTTTGGTAATAAGCCAGAATATCTGGTATGAAAGCCTAGTAAAGTGTAATTTTTTTTTAAATTCAACTCATGTTTATGCAAGTGAAATTAGGATTCCACTGGCCAATATGGCAAAGAGAACTTATTACAGTTATTAGACTAAAGTGGAACACTGGGGATGGGTTGTGATGCACCAATGTGTCACTGTAATATTTGTCCACTTGCTCTGACTTGCTTTATCACCTGCATCATTATTTGGTAACTAATGAATACCTCTGTGAAACAGAAAAGAAAATGAGAGGAACTCAACTTGATTATTCCCCCAAGGTTTTGAGGTTTAAATATCTACATTTACATGTCCTAAAAAGGAAAGAAAATCAATACCTAATTACAATTTGAGTATTTCTTTTAACGAATTATGCTACCTACTATAATTATACATATTCTTGGATATTCACAAAGATTCCAACAACCCCCCGCAAGCTGGTGCATACAAATTATATGCACCAAACTTGCTATATATAACTTATTCTAGGACCGGCCTGGGACTTGGTGAATATGTCCGCAAGCTTATCAATTGACCGCGCATAGACCTCGTGACGATTTGCTTATCATTAAATATTGGTAAGATGAAGTTTGAACTTTGAACTATGAAGTAAGACAATTCTTAATAAAATTCAAGGCTAAATTATGTTTGTTTAATAGAAATTTCAAACACATTGATACAAACACAAGAAGATCACCTAATCTACACAACTATCTTCTAGGAAGGGTTTTGTTTGATTAGACCTCTAAATAGCTAATTTGCAAATCTAAATTAAAGTAAAAATTAAAAAGAGTACATTAATCAATTATTCACATATTTTGCGTCATTCTTGTAACTTCTTTATTGTCAACAAGAGGTGTTGGTCCTCTTTGACCATCGTTTGGACCTCCGCTTGCCAACAATTTTCCAATCTCTTCGTCCTCCGGCTCATATAAATCTTTATCTGCACGCCCTTGATTTATTTGCTCCGATCTAATCTAATCTCTGAAACATATTAGAACTTCCAAAATATTGCTACTTGATGAGTGACAGGTGTATCCTAGTTGCTGCCTTACTTGGCTAAATGCGCTCTGTGATGCAACGGTTGAAATTGACACATCGAGCGCATCTCGAGCTATTGCTGCCAGAACTAGAAACTGCTTTGCGTTGTCCTTTCACCATTGGAATGGAAAAAATCCTTCTTTGGCTTGGTCCCCTTTTGCAAGTAGAATTGAAGCTCATCAATGTTCCTGCTACTGTGATTGAGAAGTAGAAAAAGTATCCCGGATAGAGAAATTAGTAACACTGTCATCGTCATCATATGAATAAGATGTAGAAGCAAAAGTAGAAAGAATATTTGTATCAGGCGCAGTAGAGGTGTCAACTATATTTGCATAATAAATGTATTATTGTTGCGAATGTATGTTTAGAGTAGCCATACAAGTCATAACACATGGGGTTTTAGTTGGTCCAATATCCATATATGTGTACAAACATCTAATTAAATTTTGAGTTTCAATCATCTTATTAGAAGGATTTAAAACAACAATTATAAGATAAATCGGGGAAATAGGATAGAAACATTTTTTGGATTTAATCTGCATTGAGAACAGGAAGCAGTTTTAGTAGATATGATTATTTGTAGATGAAGTTTCTTTTGGTGGATCAAATGGGGCACACAATTTGGTTAGGAACTGCAGTAACTAATAGTATATGGGAGAACTATCACATGATCTGATGCAGAATACTTCTTTGCTATATCAATAAGATTGTACTACAACTTTTCTACGTTGTAATAATCAATATTAATGTAAAGCTTTGCTGGCAGAAAAATTTTCTCGTCATTTAATAATCCGATTTCCAAAAGCTGCTTTCAAGGACAACTCGCATGCAGGTGCATTTGTTACAGAGGTATCATACACATCGGTTCCTCCCACTTTGGTCCTGTTTAATTTCAATTTATCATTTTGTGCAGGTCATAATTTTTAGGTGTTCACTTGTGTCTCACTATTTTGTGATTACTTCTTATGTCTAACAACATGTGCATTGTTCATATTTTTCGGAAGAATACTACTACAAATGATTGGTCATTTTAATTTGTTTATCTTATTCTCAGTTATCAGTTTTGTGCCCTATTGTCAGATATGTTCAAGGATCAGTAGCATAAGTGAACATGATGGAAGATTTAGAAAGCTTTTTGTCTCAAAGGATTCAAGCTCAACTAATATTCCATTTCAGCTGTTTGTGGATAAAGCTGTCTACTCTAGAAATCGCTGCTTTCGCTTAGCCTTGTCATCTAAAGCAGGGAAGAGTTCTGTGCTTCTTCCAAGTGGACGTTTTAAATGTAAGGACATGGTATGTAACTTTTTACTCTGATGGTGTTCATCACTAGGTTGATTATGTTAGTAGGTGACAATTTGTCTTCTGCATAAATGATTGTCAATTAACTAGGTGATTGTGGTAACTTGTACTGTTATATCATCTCAGATTTTAGCTATCAGAAAGATTTGTGGTTGTAAATGATGATGAGAAAAGATTTGTAGCATTTAAACTTAAATGCAGCTAAAGTTAAACCAAATAACTACTAGGATCATATTAACATCTTATTTAATATTGTGCTAAATGTACGTATCATCGCCCCACCTGCTTACTGCTAGAAACATTCAACTAACTTTTTCTAAAGGTAATCTAACAAAAGTCTTGGATCTGCACCCAAAGGTGTAGCCTAGTGGTCAATGAAGTGGTTGAGAACCATGAGGTCTCAGGTTCAATTCTCAGCGGAGAGCCGGAGACAAAAAACACTAGGTGATTCTTCCCATCTGTCCTAGGCTCCTAGCCTTGGTGGACAGAGTTAGCTGATACCTATTGCTGGTGGGAGGTGACAGGTATCCCATGGAATTAGTCGAGGTGCACGAAAGCTGGCCCGGATACCATGGTCATCCAAAAAAAAAAAAAAGAATACCTGAAAGTCATTGCCAACTCTTACTTATCAAAAGAAAAAAACTGAAAGTCAGTACAGTGGTCCTGGTTTCTTATGTACCAGAAATCTCTAGTACTCAAAATAACATAGTAAATGAAAGAAAAACACAAATCAATCAAAGAACATAAAACTTTTTAACATTATGATGTAGTGTAGTGTACGCAAACAGCACCAGATGAATGATTATTCCTTTATATTCCTCCTTTTGTTTGGGGATATCTTTTCCTTCTCTATACTGCATCAGAGTTGGAGGAGAGCAGTATAAAGTTAGACAATGGGTTATTATGTTTTATGAGATACTGGAATGTTGTTACCCTCCTTCCTTCTTTAAAAGTGCTAAATTTTACTCTTGTTTCATTTTATACGGTAATATTTGATAGGATATAGGTTTAAGATGTCGATTTAACATGTGTACTATATTAATGGTAGTGGAAGGAGACACCAATGTTTAAAATTTGAGTAGTTAAATGAATTTGAATTCTTAAAATTTGAGCATGTGCTTAAACCTGTTATTTTTACACATAATATATACTTGTTCTAATAGCCAGCAGAAGCTGGCTTCTATAAGTGGTAGTTCATGCTTTGAGAAGAAATAAGACACCAACAATGATCAATATGTGTTGTACTCTGCATCTGATGCTCCCTATAGTTGTACAGCAAGCTTATTATTATTAATGGTATAGGTTATAGCTACAAAATATTCTAGATAAGGAAATGGGAAGTATGTCCATGGTTGTTAAAAACCATCCATGAAAACCGTTTAGTATGCTTTACATGTGATATGTGCTTGTAGTTTAACCCCACAGACTTTTCAACTTATAACAGTCTGAGGAAGAAGTCTTTATGGCATCCTTGATTTGCAATATGGATGCTGATTTTGAGAAGCTACTGATCTGCACAATGGATCTAGATTGTATGAAGGCCCTTCAATTTGATACAGAGGTAGCTCCTCTTCACGTACTATTTTTTGTACCACTTGGATTTACAAATTTGTCTTTTGTGTTATGGACTTTATTTTAGCCCTTCCTATGTTTTTATTTTCTTTTAAGAATAGAAATAAGTTCAATAACTAATAATATGAAGTCTATTTTGACACCAGTTGCAGTAGTCAGATTTAGAGATGTAACTGCTGCTATCATTTAGGGAAAAGCTTCAATTGATTGCACTCTAAAGGGCTCAAAATCATTTTGTATGCAGAGTACCAGGAGTTTCCAACAGCATTCTACTGTTTCATTGAATTTTGACCTAAATGCTTGTACAAATGATGATACTTCAAAAACTTATTTGACGGGAAAATCACCGTTCCCATATCTGGATGTGTTTGCAGAGTCTGTTGCTTCAATTGGAAATATACCAGGTGACACCCACAACTTTCAGCTTCTTTAGAGCAGACAAACATGGACGACCTTTATTTCCTCTTCTCTTCACCCTTTTCTTTTTTACCGTTCACATGCGTGCCTTGTTGAATAAATTGGACTGTGCTTGCATATGAATAGTTTGTTTCTTTTTATTTTCTGTGTTTTACGTTGCAATTATCTCCATATTTCTTCATAGCAGGAAGTTCAATAAATGCATTAGTATATTACTCATTTAAGTGCCCATTCCTTCATGTTACAGTTTTGCAAGAATACCTTGCAAATTGTGAATGGCCCTCCCTCTCTTTCTTGTCTTTTTTTTTATTAGATAGGAGAGAGAGTGTTCAGGGGGTATTTCCTAGGTCCCCACCATTATTTTGATTGGCTACTGATTTTGACTGTTATCAGAGTACTAGTTGCTTCTCTCTCTTTTCTTTTGTACTTTGATGGGTCATTTGGTTCATGGACAAGTTATAGAAAGATTATAACGGATGAGGATTATTATATGGTGAATTATAACCAATTGATAATTGTATTTTATAGGAAATGTTCGGTTCGTTGTATTAACATTTAGATATGATGTGTAATCATCTAAAACGTGTGTTTGGTTTGAAATTGAAAATGCTGATGCCAATCATACCCTTGGCCTAAATAAAAAGAAAAAATCCAATCTAGTTTTGGATTTTATTAAGATGTGACAAACTATTTTACTGTAACATAATCACATATTTTATGAGATATATAATTTCTTTTACTATTTTAGATAATTAACACTTCTAAAAGGAAAACTGAAATGAGGTATAATAGATGAAATAATTCTTTTGTTCTTTTAAACCTGAAATTTATTTTGACCTCTTGTATTATTATTCCATATGAATTTCAGCATAAAATGATGCACTAATTTCAACATGACGAATGCAAGATTATCAATACATGGATTAAGGCGGGAACAAAACAGCCTTTTAATGCATAATTTAACTCTGACCTATGGAGCATGTTTCACTCGATATTTGGACTTAGCTGGGTCATGCCATGCCATGTAGTGTTAAAGATGCATATGAAAGCTGGAGTGCATGGAGCGTTGGTAAATCCATCAGGTTTATCTGGAGAATGGTATCTACCTCATTTTCTTGAGCGTATTTGGACAAAAAGGAATCATAGATACTTTAATGGTATTTCAACTCCATGAAAGTTGAAACATGAGGAATTGCCCAACCAATGAAACAGTCCTTCTCCTACATTGGCATACATAGTTTCGGACGCTTGACACTTGGACAAATGCCTTCTTGGTTAACCAAACACTACTTCCAAAACATTTAATAGCATACGACTCATTCGCCCGTTTCATAAATATTAAATTGTTAATCGTGTGGCTGTTTGGCCCATAATATCCTTTATCATCAAGTCATGAAACATAAACGTAAATGAAAGCTCTTAAAAGTCATGTATATATGAATATAAATAGAATGTTTTAAAAACTCATGGATAACATGAAGACACTTGGATACCATTATTTCATGTAAGTATGACATTTAGAGAGGAAGTTCTTGAATCTAAATCCTGCTCGAGTCAATACGAGGTTCAATAACATAACTTAATAGAAGTTGAATCATAGGAGACACTAGACCTGAGTATAGTGGAAGAGTCAGGACAGGGCCTTGATGTACCCAAAACATCTATGTACATCGTATGAACACTAGACCTTGCCCCAGGTAGTAAGTGGGGCTCACCAATGACAATTGAATTGTGAAGTGGAGGCCTAGTGGGAAGGTTTGCCATTTTGAATGTCTGAACTTGCATTGTGAAATGTAGTGCACCCGGCAAAAGAGATGTAAATATCGTGGAATAGCACTCGTATGATAGGACATACAAAAAAACATACGATAGGCAATAAAGCTCATGAAGATAGGGACATAAAACATGACATGGTAACATAGGAAAACTAAGAAACTTTTTTATAATTTGTTATGCATAATATCTTTTTTAATCTTTGAGATGGCATCATTATCTTCTTTAGTCTCTGGGATACTATCTGCTGCATCCGGGCCTTTGTGCTTAGCAGTACAATGATATAGTGGTGGAATACTATCTGCTTGTTCGGGCCTTCGTGCTTAGCACGGTCAAATATATAATGGTGGAATACTATTTGTTGTATTCGAGCCCTTGTGCTTAGCACAATCATAATATAAATTGGTTAAAACATGTATGTAGCCATTCTTGTGGATCACATTACATTAACCTCTGTGGGATCAGTTCTTATTCATAGACATAGCATTATCGAATAGGTATCATTTTGACATTGGTGACATTAGATATTTCCATAAGAGCGATGTATGAACTTGACATGGAGGCCTGGTAAGTGTATAAAACAATTGTAAGACCAATAACATTATATGAGAGTGAATATTGGGCCTTTAAGGTCCAGCATATCCACAAGATGAGTGTTGCAAAAGTATAAATGTTAAGGTAAGTGTATGATTAGAAATACACAAGTAAAGTTACTGACTGAAGATGAAATGATAGAGGGTCATTTGACGTGGTTTGGTCATGTTTTATGTAGATCTGCGGATACACCGATCTGTGGTGATATCAGAATGATTGAAGGTGTTAAAAAAGGGAGACAAGATAGCTCTAAAATGACATAGAAGTTGTCACGAAAGACCTACAATAAAAGAAAGTTGACTCGAAAAACCTACAATATCTTAAAATCATTACAAATTTAGTGAATTTGAACACAACGAAAGAAAAAGATTTATATTGGCATTATCAACTAGTCAGGTTTAAGTCTTTAGTCATGCTGGTAAACTTACATTAGGTCCAACTTCTAAGAGTTTTTTAAATCTTGTTACGTATTTGTATTTCTTTGGAAAATATAGATAACCTGTTAGAGAACCTAAATTTGAATGAAATGGGTTCAGAAGGAGCAATACTGAAAATGAGGATTCATATAACCGAGACCAACTAGCTTTGGATTGAACGGTAGTAGTTGTTGCTGTGAACTACCTGTGTGCCTTACTGTGCCATGACTGTCTTCATCATTTTGATGCTTGGATGTCAAAGATAATGTTCTAGTTCCAGTTTTCTACTAGTCAATGCTTAAAAGCTGTAGCAGTCTACATGTGTCTTGAGCATGGAACTGAGGATTACTGCTTACTTTCTTTCTATTAATTTCTTCGCAGGAAAAATCCGAAGTTGGTATTGGTTCTCTGAGTATGCATTGATGGTCTACAGCATGTCTAGGAATAGATTCTGTGAAAGAATTGGCAGACAACATAAAAGCAATCATGGTAATTGCATCACCAATATTACTTTTGCAAGGAAAAAACTTTTGGTAGTGGTCACATCTGTTTGATCTCGCGTTCTCCACTCTTTTATTTCTCATCCAAGGCCACCTTGCAGGACATGTTTCCATTTTCACTATTGGTAACATCAGATATAGTCGTGCTCGGAGTATCTTTTACTGATTAATTTAGATAGATTCTGTGCATTGATATGCTTTTTTTTAATGTTGTCCCTCACATATGGTGTCAGTTATGTACGTAGTTGATCTGCAAAGGGGTGTTTATTATCAGAAGTGCTATGATCCTGATTGCAGAGGTAAATGATGGTCTTGTTTCATTCATCAGTTGAACTTTTTTGGCTAAAGAACGATGACTTGTAGCCTTAAATGATGTTAAAAGGCTATCGATCTCCCTTGCGACCTGTCCCTGATAATGTTATACCTCATTCATCCATTTCCTTCAATCTGCCTGGACATAATATGGACGAGGAGCAGCCAACTGTAACCAGTGACACAAGCATTTTCAGCAGCTGCAAGAAAGAATGGTGGCTTGAAGCCGTAAGAGTTGCAGACAGCATTGAGAACGTACAGAAAGCATTGGATCTTACTGAGGTTGTTTATCTTCACTCCAACTTCTTGTGAATATTTTTCAAATATATTTGTTTTGTTGTTGTAATAGTAGCTATCCCACACAGGTGACTTTTCATCATATGCTTAGATATGTCATGAATCTCAGATCTTGCGGAAAATTGATATGATAGGATCTAAATGCGCGAAACCCAAACTTTAGGTGATACCGAAGCTCAGTAACTGAGCAATAAAGGGTTATGTGTTTTCTCCCGTTCAGTTTTAGTTCCCTTTTACTTCGTTTTGTTTTTGTAAATAGACAATATTGCAGTTTAGTTGTTAGCGGATCATTAGTTGTTTGCCTGCGTTAGAACAGAAGTAAGACTTTTGCAAGTTAACTTGCTAGTGGTAGGATTAATCAATCTGGATGCAACTGTAGGATTGGCGGGTTAAAAATGGGCCTCTAGTGGAATAGAAGTGATGTACATTGTTTGCTGAAACAATAATTGATCTCTTCCTCTGTTACGCGAACTAGATGAATTTGACTAGCTTCTTCTTTTGTTACTGAAAACAGGACGAAACATGTGAAGAAGATGAGTGGTGGATGGCTGTTGAAGAGACTGCATACCAGACCGAGCTATCGTACTTTGGAAAACCCTAGCCATTTCAGCCCTGGCAAAATGCTCAACTTGTAAACCTAGCCAGGTCCAGCTAGTTGGCGTTTCTGGTTTTCCCAACCACATCAACACATTGTGTTTGTCCTGTTAATTGATGACTTCTTAGTTTTGTCTACTATGCTGCAAACCAATGCAGGGTGGAATGCTACATCCCAATTTCCAGGTTTATATATCTATTTAGCAGTGTTCATGGTTTGGGTAAAAATCGATCCAAATTGACTAAATAAATCAATTTTCTTTTGGTTTGGTTCACATTTATAAAAATTGACAATCTTTGGTTTGATTTTGGCTTTGTTAAAAAAAACTGAAGAAATATTCAAACCAAACTGACAAATTATATACATATTTTTTATAATTATATATACATAATACGAAAAAGGGTTAAAATTGCCCTTGAACTAGGTAAAATATACTACTCTTATACCTTTTGTTAGTATAAAAAATGTCTCCGTCGTTATCTCAAGAGACCACAAATATTCTTAAGAGTTAACAATTCAAATTTTTAGTAACTTGGTAAGCCAAGTAGGACTAATCCCTCCATCTAGATGATTGTCAACTAGGATTCGCACTAAATTATAGGTCATTAATTCTGACTGATTTGTAAGCGACCTATTTGAGAACACGACCACCACCATACAAATGCAAAGACCAACTCATTCCCTTCATACTCGAAGAAGGATGTCTGACATCAATTATCAGAAACATCTAATTTGAATTCAATCACTCAGAAAACCTCCTAGACAAATCAATAGTGCAAAATCAAATGTAAAATAGATTCTAGACTTATTGAAATTATGAAATCACCATTCTAAAGTCGTCTTGACTAAATGTTGATAGTGATCAACTCCAAACTTGAAAAATGCTAAAATTCTATTAAAGGGTCCAAATCACTTTTGAATCCGTGGCAGGATGGAAAACTTTTTTAATAAAAGAAGGAAAGGAGGCGTTTGATGAATAAAATTGGGCCTAACTACACTTAGGTGATCTAAGATGGATTTGTAAGTATACTGTTGGATATTTTAATCTCTAGCTAATTAAACAGTACATGCACGTGAAAGCTAATTAGTGTAAAGAATATGATACTTTTCATTTCGGCTTGGCTTGGCTTGATTCGGAGTATAAAGGTTAAACTACGTGAATTTGAACATAGATTTTTTAATATTTTTATTTTGAAATAAAATTACATATTTAGAAACTATATTAAAAGTACTACTTTAGTCACATTAATTAACAATTCAAATATTTAGATGGCACATTTTTATATTTAATAACAAATAACTTTTAAATGTCAATTTTACAATTAATAATATGACTTATGATCACACAAACAAACAAAGTATTTAACAATTTCTTTTTTCCTATCTCAAAATGTTTATCATTTGTTGGTCGGTTTAGTTTAATCATAGATTTAGCTATTCATTGCCAAACCAAGGAGCAAGTTAGTGACTTAGTCATGATTCCCTTTTTCTTTTTGAGATCCGAGCTAAAAAATAATTAAAAGGGAACAATGAAATTTCAAAAAGATAAAAAGCACAACAATATCAATGAACGGTACCGGTTCTCACCAAACTCATAAATCATTTAGACAGCTGCAAACCAAAAACTAAAAAAAATAAACAAAAGAAAGAAAGAGCAATATATTGCTTTTTCTTTATTACGTACAAAAAAAAGAAGAAGAGACAAACAACGTACAAATCATTAATTTAGAACTTAGAAATCGCTAGATAAAGGTGCATGTTCATGGTTCATGAACACATTGCTGTAGATAAGACCAGCTAACCCACCACCAACAAGTGGTCCAACCCAGTAAATCCAAATACCAGCAAAGTTTCCACTAACAACAGCAGGTCCAAATGAGCGGGCTGGGTTCATTGAACCGCCAGAGAACGGACCTGCAGCTAAGATGTTTGCACCAACAATGAAACCGATTGCGATGGGTGCAATGGTACCCAATGCACCCTTCTTCGGGTCAGCTGCTGTGGCGTACACCGTGTACACCAAAGCAAATGTAATGATTATTTCCATCACCACTCCTTCCGCAGCTCCTACTCCAGCTGCCACACCATGGATCGGAACCGCCTGATAAACAAAAGTTAATGAAAAAAATTGATGATTCACAAACTTAAATAATATGCAAAAACTTACCATTCCTCCGGTGACAACTTTGAGGAGGTAGGAACCAACAATGGCACCCAAAAGTTGAGCAATCCAGTAAAACAGACCGGTGAGAAGGGTAATTTGGCCACCAAGAGCCAATCCGAAAGTAACAGCAGGGTTTACGTGACCACCGGAGATATTAGCAGCAATGGCAACTGCCACGAAGAGCGCGAATCCATGGCAAACTGCAACAGCTACAAGCCCAGACGGATCAAGAGCAGCATCAGCGGTCAACTTGTCTGCATATTTTAGAAAACAGAGACGGATCCAAGATTTATACGTAATTTTCTAATTGAATGACCAAAGTAACACAACTACAATGTATCATTAACAAAAACATTTTGTAGATCTTTAGGAGCAAGCTATACGAATTTAATATCTTCACCTAAAAAGCAACTATACTTAACTACGCATATAATAAGTCTTAATGTTACAACACGCTAATTAAATACACTGATACCATGAGTGCGTAAATTAAGGAAGAAGATTGAGTTTTATTAACTGTAAGCAATAGCTGAACCAACTCCGGCGAAGACAAAGAGTAAAGTAGAGATGAATTCAGCAATGTAGGCCTTAATAGACCCTAAGCTGAATGAATCATCGAATCGTCCAAAAGCTATGCAACGCATTTTTAAGAAACGTTTATTAAATTTAAAACGCTAAAAAAGCTTATAGGAAAATAACACACTAAGAAAATGCTTGCTCTCAAATGACAATATATAGAAGCTCTTTCTTTGTCACATATTTATACTACGAAATATAATATAAAGTTATTTAATAAACATAATTTGTTTTTGTTTTTCACTTCTCTTCACGTAGTTTAGATAAGGGAATAAAGTAAGTGCATATGTGGCAACGCATATCCAATCAAATTTTTTGTTATAAATATTCCAAGCTGGCATTAACATGTTTTTTATGGAAGTGTCTGGAAGATAACCAATAATATATCCATGTGAAGTGTAGGTCCAGTGTGATAGAAAAGTAATGATTAGAAAATGGAGTTGATAGGGGCAATTTTTTTACCCACGAGTCCGATTAAATTTATATTGACGCCGGAAAAATTTCACATTGAAGGATAAAACGTTTCCTAACGAAGATAACTCCGTACACGAAGAAATTCAAACCTAAAACCTCTAATTAAAAATAAAACAATACTTAACACTGCATCACAACTTTTATCAGGTGAAATTTATTAATGGAAGGTTTGGTCCACAAAGTGCGCCTGACCGACCATGAACAAAGAGAATGCTAGAATGGGGTTGTTTGATCTGGCCTTTTGGATTTATTTAAATTATGTGGATAAGAATTGAGCTGGCCTTAATTAGTCTTCTCTTTATTAGCTTAATTAATGAATTAGAAAATGAGAAAATTATATAATTACACATACATTCATATCATATATATTAATTTTATCTATATAGTTTTAAATAATTATGTATTTTACTATTAATTAAAAGTTTTTTCCAATATATCGAAGAAGATATATAAATTTTTGCTACCAGATACACTAAAATAGGAAAAGAGGCAAAATAGATGGAGAGACGAGCGAGATAATCATATATCTCAAATAAATGTAAATCACACTAGATATATATAACTGTCATGAATCACATGTATCTAAAGTACCGGATACATAGGAGAGTGGTGAACGAGATGAGAGTGAGGCGAGAGAGGTGAACGAGATTTGTTATGTATTTAGATACATGCAAATCCACTTGGATACAATATATCTAGAATAAATTACACCTAATTTTGACCCTATTTATCCCGAGATACATGTATCTGGATGTATCTGAATAACTAAAATCTGATAAGATTCGTAATATTGCAAATTATAGTATCTAAGTAATTAGCTTCTAAACTAGTGGGATTTCTCTAAGTTCCCTTAGATAATTAGGGGTCGTCTGGTAGCTGGTTAGAGTTATACATATATTAGTAAAGTAGAAATCAGCTATGACTAAATCTATATATTTATTATTTTATGCATGTATTAGTTATACATATATTAGTTATTCCACCTTGTATCCTGCATAAAATAATACATATATTTCCTCATAATTTATACATGTATTAATTTTGTAGGTTTCTAAATTGTCACCAAATTAAATGTCATATTAATTATATACATAAATAACTTATTTCCTATCTACCTACCAAGCTTAGTATAAATTATATAAAAATTAATATATGAAGAACTTATTTCTTATGCCGTTACGTAATGACCCCTTACGATTTAATAATAATGAGAGATATACTACATCAATTTTTTTTACCAATTTTGTTTGTCTGTAATTTTTTTATTATAACAAAATATTATTATAAAAAAATATATAACATAATGTGAAATTAATTTTAATAATTTTTATTATTATAATAAAATATTATTATAAAAAATGATTATCATAGAAAGACCTATCTATATATAAATTTTTTTGGGAAGAATACGTAGGTTTTGTTATGTATATATTTCATATAGTTAGTGATAATGATGTAAGTTTTCATTATAGCTTACTTTAACTTAAGGGTTTGGATATTCCATTTTATGCTATTGTTCTATCCGAAACTTTTGAGCTGTATTTATGAATGATTTTCAGGTGAGGATAAAATATTGGAAAGTCTCCTATTTTGGTTGATGATACTACACAAAAAGAAAATTAAAAAAATCAAATGTATGCCCTTAAAAAATTTGAAATTGAGTAGGTATATTTTCGTCAATAGTTTAGCCCACGTACGTAGTCGGAATAAAAAGGAATATATTTAATTGACATTCAAAATTAGGAATGACAATGGGGCAGTGCGGGGCAGGGCCGAGACCGGTTGAGCTTAAACCGCAAAAAATCTAATCCCTCCGCTCCACTCTACAAAATAGTTTTTTTTTTAATTTTCAACCCACCTCACTACGTCCCGCATAGACTCACCCCATCCCGCCCTACATAAATTTTTTAATATTTTCTTTTTCTAATTAAGTTTGATACTAAAAATAAAATTCATAAAATAAATTTATTTTTTCATTAAGTTGTATTAACTTATAGATAATGATTTAAAATTTATTTTTTGAATGTCAATTGGGAAGCATGTAAGAAATTGTTTTAGTTTTGATTGAACCATTTTCATTTACTATCTTGAATATTTTAGCAACTTTAAAGAAACTATTTTAATAGATAATATTCTATCACTCTTATAATATGTAAAAAGTTAAAATTAAGTTTGAACCCACATAAAATCGCATAGACCCGCAACCCACCCCACCCCTCATTAGTTTTTTAAAAACTCACTTCAACCCGCCCCACACAACCTTAAACTCGCCCCGCATAGCCATAAATCAGCCCCGCCCCGCATAGCCTTAAATCCGCCCACCCCGCATCCGCTCCGCATAGCTTAAACCCTCCCCGCGTGCATCTGCCCCGCATAGCCTTAAACCCGCCCAGTCCATTGCCATCTCTATTCAAAATTCATCGTATATCTTATCTGTCTCTAATTAGTAATAGTGATAAATTTAGGGGTGTACATGAACAGGTTGATTCGAGTTTTTCGAATATCAAATCAAATTATTTGTGTCGAATTTTTAAATCTACAAACCAAATTAAATTAATAAAATTCAAATTTTTCTATCTCGGGGTTTTTCGGGTTCCGGTTTTCTTTCAGATTTTTTTTCCAATAAAATATTCATATAAACATATAATTAACTTGTACTTGAAGTATTTCTTTAGTCCTACCAAAATACAACTATCTAAGGTGTTTCTTAAGAAAATAGTAACACAAAATATGAGATGAGAAATGACACTAAACTATTCAACAAAAAATAATAATGAAATCGCATAAAATAAATATTGCAAATTAATAAGTCATAATGAAAATGGTCATAATTTAAAAGTACTAAATCATGCTAAAATAAGTCTAATAAGTACTGATTAGATGAATAAATATTAAAGAAAAATTAAAATTAGATTATGTTTTTTAATTGTAAAAACCAATGTAAAACTAAAGAACAAAAATTCAACATTATTGTCATTTTTAGTGTTTAATTAATTTTTTTTTGTTAGCATTAGTATTTTGATTTTGATTTGAACTTATTAGAGTTACTAACATTTATGGACTACAACTTTTATTGAACCATTCATAATTCTATGTTTCAAACTTGAAATAATATGTTAAAAGATAATAACTATGAAAAAGTATAAGAAATATTTAGAAATTATATCAAAGTAATATTTTCATGTATAAAATAATTTTTTAAAAATTATATATATAATGTCGGGTTGATTTGGTCTCGGATTGATTTTTTTTTAGTTAAAACTAAACCAACCCAAATATATTCGATTTTTTTTCAATATTAAACCAAGTCAAACCAAATAACTACTCATATTTCTTTTTTGATTTGACTCGATTTTTTTTTTCGATTTTATACAGATAGATTATTTGCGCTTTAGTTTATAAAACAAGACACTCAATCTTAAAAACCCACATTTATAATTTGATGATATAGATGAGAATATCTCATTCAATAAGTGGGTTCAATTCTCATTCTCATATTTTCCATTTCCCTCTATCCCAATATAATCAAAAAAAATTTAACCTTAAGCAAGCCAACAATAAACTACATTCTTTTTTTACTACAAATTGAAAAGGCATATAGTTTCATAGTAATGATACCTTCAATTTGTCAAGGTGAAAAGCAGGATTGATAACTCTTTTATGTTTGGCCCATTTATCAGCTTCATAGCCAACAACTCCATTTGTTGCTAATCTTGTTAGTGGTAGGGATAGACGTTCGATTCTTCAGTTTGATTTTATCAAACTTTGATTTAATTCTTTGATTTTTGTTTATAAAGTGTGTATCGAATATTGAATCAAACTCATTTGTTTTGGTTCGGTTTTGTTTAGTTTGGCGTTTTTAAAGCTATTTTTTCGGTAAGAATGAAAATAAAATGAGGATAAAATCAAAGTATAAGATACTTAAAAATTTAAAATCATGTTAAATGATGATGTGTCTCACCATGGAACACTTATTGTGCTTAATGTTGACACCCAATTTTGGCCTAACATTTTTAAAATTCGTAACTTTTAAGTTTTATTTATTTAATAGTTCAAAATACTTTTTTTTTATAATTTTAAATAAGTTTATCGATAGTAATCATTATTTGTCAAAATTTCAGGATATTTTATCAATTAATTTTAATTACATATTTTTTGTCACAGCCGGTTGACTACGTTCAAGTATTTGTTCATTTTGATTAAATCGTTATTTCTGCTAAATTGAATTGTTCATATGTAGTTAGTTACGTTCATTATATTTTTTAATATTCATTTTATTCGTTACATTTGTTAATATTCATTCTTGATATTTTACACAGTCTAGAAATTCATTCAAATACGGATAACTTTTCATACGCAGATATTTTATTAAGCTAGTGGTTTTAGCCCATGATTTTAAGATAGTGGTATTATACTATTGGTGGTTTTCAATTTCCTATTTAAAGAATAGCTTGATCATTAAGTTAGAGGGCGGTGAATTATTTTTTAGAGGAGGGTTATAAATTTTCAGATTTTTTTTTCACAAAAGGGGTTCACTATTCATTAATTTTCCGGCTGACACCACCCCGGAATCCGGTGAAGCTCCGGCAACACAAAACCCTCTCCCCTTTCCGGTGAAAAGAACCCACCAGTCCCTTTGTTTCCTCTCCAAACCATTGTTCCTCTAGACCCACATTTTCCAGCTTCTTCCCTTTTCTTCTCCAAAACAACAACCACCCAACGCCAAACGAATCCACATCCAGCGAGCTTCGAGCTCGCGAGTTGATTCCAGCAAGCTGGAGCGGATGACAACAACAACCAGGCGAGCTACAAGCTCCGGCGGAGCACGAAGCTCGGACAACAGCAACCAAACACGACCCCGTCGTGATTCCAACTCCGGCGAGCTCCATTTTCGACAACCATGTCATTTGTTTCAGATCTGGAGAGGAAAGTAATGCTCCGACTACCACCTTTCCATCTTGTCCTTATTTTAGTTATTATTGCTCCACTGTTTCTTATATCTTGTTGCTTTGTTTCAATTGATTTGTTTTTTTGTTTATTTTTATGCTATATTATTTTAATGGCTTTTTCTTGAATATTTTTCATGAATATGCTACTAACTATACTAGTGTTGTTTGTTGTTTTATTTGGGCATTATTTTTCTATATTTTGATTGAGTCCATGGTCATTTCAGTTAATTTCCCTAGCTAGTCAATTTTTTTATCATCCTGTTATTGTTGATTTTTATCATCACTATTAGCCCTATTTTTATTAATTTATTTTTAATCATCTGTTGCTCTGTTATTTATGTCTTGTCTATTTGATTGATTTGTTTTCTGTGTCTTTTGTTATTGATGAATTTTGCAATTGTTCTGTGTTTTGAATTGATCCACTGATATTTTTATTTCATTAAATAATTTAAGATGGTTTCCTATTTAATATTGATATGTTCACTTTTAGATTGTTATTTTTTTGTTTTGTTTTGTGTCTCTATTATATTATTCAACATAATGAAAAATGTTAAGTTAAAATTGGCCAATGAAAAAATCTCTCCGTCAGTTTTGGAGGCCATCCCAATGTTAAAAGACGGAAATTTAGTTTAAGTTCATATTTTTGTATGTTAAAATTGGCCGATTAAGAAATTACCGTCGATTTTCAAAGTCTCCCATGTATATAAGATGGATTTTTATTTTAAGTTATTATTTAATTCATTTATTTTTATTGCATATATATTTATTACTAACACTTTTACTAAGTATCTTTACAGGTACATGGAGTTACTTCTCATTGGAACTATTCAAATGAAGTTCGAATTATATTGTTTATTCATTATCTTGTATATATCGATGTTAGACAAATTTTAGGCCGTGTCTTATATTATTATTTTTATTTTTATTTGTGTATATTGCATGTTTATTATACTTGTATATTGTTTGTTATCTCCTCCTCAATTTGAAAAAAATGAATTCAGCCGGGACCCACAATTGTGGATTTCGAAGGATGCCTAACACCTTTCCTTCGGAATAACTTGAACCCTTACCTAGAATCTATTAGTTTCGTAGATATTTTTAATTGGTTTCCTATTTTTTTCCTAAAATTAGGTGACGACTCCTTTAAAACATCTTTATTCTTGAAATTCTTTTAAAATCGACTTAATTCATTATTTTTCGAGCCACCGCGACGTTTCACCCTATTTGAATAGAGTAGGGATGCAAACAGTTAAAAGATCATATTTGTCTTTGTCGAGAACAAAGTGCCACCAACTATTGCTCGAGGAAAACAAGGACGGACACATGTTCCTTTACATGACGTACACCGACAAAAATACATTTGGATTCCTCTTGAAAATTAATATTTGAAGTTAATTATCTGAATTGTAAATCTATCACTACTTCGATTTGTTCATGAATAATTTGAAGTTAATTATCTGAATTGTAAATCTATCACTATAAGTTTGCTTTTTTGGTGCACTCAAATTTCGAGACCCTTGCATCGAACACCAAATCAAAGAATTGAATTTTTGAAAACAAACACCAAAATTGAAGAATCATTATTTTTTAAACTTTTTTGTCCACCCCTAGTTAGTGGATTGCCAGGAGACTTTTAATAAATGTAATTCTTTGTTAGCACTTTCCTTATAAATTTATTATAATTATTGTGTGTCTTGACCCAAAGAAAACAATTCTTACCTACAAAAGTACAACCACTTCATCTATTATTTGAATTCAAATTCTATTAAGGTCAGATGATAGAAAAAAATATTTACATAGTCAAATTACTTGTATGATAATTATTAGTAATTTCATCAATATTTTGATGGTTCTCTCGTGAAATATTTTCAAATCTATATATAATAGTTATAACTGAAACATTCTCATAATTATAATAGTTATAATAGCTTATCTCACTGATATTCATTTTGTTCCTCACTCTTTCAGAATCTTTTGAAAATTCGAATTCTCAACAAGTCCCTCAATATAAGTGGCTCTGATACCAACTATTGAAAAATAGAGAAGAAGAAGTACTCTTTACTCAAATTCATTCTTGAAGACAAGTGAGGGAAATTGATTTTCTTTTTCTTCATTCTACTTGCTTACATAATCAATAATCTTCTTTGAAGATAAATGTTGAGTGTTGTAAATACATTATTTGGTGGATATTATGGATAACCTCACCTTGTTACTGCCTATAAAAAAGGCATTAATAGTAATGTAAAAATACACACAAAAAGAAGAATAAATTATTACTTCTTATTTCCTATATCTCACTTCCTTTACTACTTTTGTTTCTTTTTTTTTTGTTTTGCTCTTGTCATATTATTTCATCTCTTCTTCTCTAATCTTGCTATTCAAGTTTTAATATATTATCTTTATTTTACAACAATGAGTATATTTTTTCACCAACTTGACTTATATTTCAACTTATAATACCTACATATTTATCAAATTTCTTCTAATATGTACCTATTTTAGTATATGTATCATAATTTAATTAGAAGTAGTTTCCTATTTCCTAGTACATGAACAAATGCAAATATACATCTTTGCGCTGATATTTTAATTAATACATGAACTCATTACATTCATGTATCACAAAAGACTTTAGAGAGATGAGTAGAAAGTGTTATTCAAGTCTTCAAATTAAAATTGACGACATTAACTTGGTCAAATGAAATTAAATGAAAAGTAGACTTAATTAGAGTAATTAAAAACTTTGAAGTGTATATTAATATTTCAATTTTTTTGAAACATCTTCTCTCCTATTTTAAATTTCAAATTTTGAGAATTTCCCTCTTTCATTATCTTTACAATTTTCCTTTCTCTCTCTTTCCGATTTCTCTCTTCCACCGTCTTCTTCTTTGTCATTTTTGTTGCTGTCATCGTCGATGTTTATTATTTTTTTATTGCGCTCTTTTGTTATCCTTATTTTTACGAACTGTTTTGCTTGAATTTTAAAAATATTGAAGAGTTTTTTTATTTGATTTTTTTGAAGTCATTGAAGAAAATATGTAGAGAATTAAACAACTATGATAGTTGCTACGATGGTTGTTGCACTAGTAGGTATCATAGTTACTATAGTAACTTCAACAATTGTTTGAATTGTTACACCAACTTCAACAATTATTTGAGTATATACATCAATTAATTGAAATTGTTACAACAACTTTAGCATATATGTTGCAACAACTTTGACAGTTATTTAATTCTCTAACAGAAAGTGAGGTGTGGAGGAGTAGATGATGAAGGAGAGGGTTGTTGTACCGGCAAAGAAGGTGTTGGTGTTGGTGGTGGCGTCGAATGAGGAGATTGTGCTTATTGCAGTGGCGATGGTGGAGGAGAAAGAGGAGGTAGTGATAGTGTTGGTGGAGGAAGAAAAAGAAAAAGTGGTGGTGGTTGTCATACCTCAAATCCCATTGAGACGGACAACCATCCAATTCCCTAAAGGCCTGAGAGAACCAACTGATAACATGTACTCTCTATGCGTATAAATATGACAATTATGAAGCTTTGACAAGTATATATAAGATACAGTTGTAAAAAATCAACATACATAAGCACAAAACTTATGTACATGACTTGGCCGTTGAGGCCACAACTGTTAAGGAACCAAATATAACTCCACTTTATACATTAATTCACAAAGCCTCTCTGAGATAGATAAACTTTGTCTTGGTCGGAACGGGCCTACTTTACCCTCAATACAATACCAAAATACATATACTAAAGACTCAATAATTCCCCGAATCAACCTGGAGTTCACCAAAAGCAGCTGAGTATCGTGTGCTCCTATTGAGAATATCTACTAGCTAGAGTACCTGAGCCTGCATCATGAAATGTAGTGTCACCTGCGAGGGACGTCAGTACGAAAGAATATACTAAATATGTAAGTCAATAGCATATGTAAAACAATGGCTCAACTGAAATCAAGTATCAACATATAAATGCATAGATCAGAATAAAATACCACATTTTTTTACTTTTGTGGGATCATGTATGTTACATTCTTTTCTTTCCTTTTCTGTGCTTTATAATCTTTGTAAGACATGTGATACAAATGATCAACTGATTAGTGGTAGAAAAGGATGACCCATGTTAGACGTTTTAACCCCAAGGATGTTGTCCTCATAATTACACATATTAGGATTGATCCATGCTAGGATTCTGTCTGTCCCTGGGAGGCCACCCTTATATACAATTTGAGATCGATCCATGCTGGGCTTTTCCCCCGGACTGTCACCCATAAATATTCAGATTACTTCACTTAGTATCTATAATCTTTGAGATTATTGTTTTGGTGGTCATAATTATTTTTGTGATTTGAAACTATGGACCAGTAATAGAAAACATGCGAATAATCACTTTAAGACAATAACAATGGCATAAGAAGGAATGTAACATCAATGAATTACTTAGGAGCTTAAATGGTGCTATTGACTTCAATTGACTAAGAGGGAAATTCACCAAGCTTGCTGTTGTGAATACCATTTTTATACTAGCACATAGGAGGATAAATCCACAAGTGTAGAGTAATGAACGTATATTGAAGTAATCCACAAATGTAGAGGAAAAAATATCGTTAGCTATGTTGGAGATCGTACGCTGTCACTATATTTCCTTTACTAGGAATAGAGCTTAAAAAACTCACTTCATTGATATTAATCACAAATATCAGATTTCATGTCAAGAAATATTGAATCGAATAATCTTACATACTTTATTTCTTGACCAATACAACTACCACATTTCAGCCTCCCCTTTAAGGCATTAATCTACAATATAAGTCATGACGTAACTAATGTTAGCAACTAATCACATTATGGGTCTCGTAAAACAATAGCTAAACACTTCACGGATAGTAGACTCCTACAACCTTTACACAACTGGTAAATCACTATACCCTTGTTTTATACATCAATACAACTTCATATATCCTTTACCAAGATCACCAAGCTTCCCCCATCAACAATACACATAAAGCAATCATTAACAACCTCAAACAAATCCTACATCAAAATAGGAGAATATTGAGTTCAAGGATTCTGATCCATTCATGAGTTCTTGACAAAAATATACAAAATTCTCCTCCTAAACTTGTATTTAAGAGTGGCATAAATGGGTAGTAGCCTTACCTCAATTTCTGTAACTTGTCCTTTGACTTGAATTCTTCAAGAACTTCAACTTCCCTTCACACTTATATAAAAGGAGAAGAGAAAAGTCTCTTAATAACCAAGAAAAGTGAGAAGTTAGCTTGTGGAAAAATTCTGCTCTATACTTATACTTAAGCATGAATAATATGTTTTTCTAGTCTTCTATAGGAGAATTAAGCTAAATCCATAGTATTTTATCTTACCTTGGTTTGCAGATATGAGGGTTTCTTCAAGGATCCTAGGAGGAATTTTAAGACTGTTATTTTAAGCCTTGAGAGAAATGGAGATATCTGGAGTTAAATCTGACTTTTTATAAGTGTTAAAATGAGTGAAAAGACCAGCTTATATTGGTCTTATATGGAGCCTTCTTTGACCCTTGAAAAAAATCCTCTAGAACCTCCCTTTTTTTGCTCCATTTTCAGCCACCTAGTAGGTAATACACCTACTTGCCTTTTTTTTAGTTGGGCTTAACTAGATCGGGCCTTGACAGATTTGAATGTTGGGCACTTTTTCATTTTTTTCCCTCTTACCTAGTTTGGGCCTCAAATGAGTCCATTGACGTAGGCCTAAATCTAATCCATTAGCCTTGAGCCCTTTAATTAGATCTATAAAGCTCAAGTAGGTGATGCACCTCGTAGCTTAATTAAGTCAAACAAGTAGCTCACTATTTTATTTTATTTTCTTAATTTTAATCTCTTTTGCCTTAGCTTAACACTTAACTTTGAACTTTAGGCTCAATTACCACTTTACTATCTTGAGTTTAAATACTTTCATCGAGGATACTTGGCAGTATACATACTGAAATGTGTGGGGCATTACAACACCTTCCGATCTAATTCAAATCATCACTGCTCATATAAGAACCTTGGTCCCTCACCTATACGATAAGGCTATGTCAAGTATCATATAAATAGAATCAACATATGAATAATACGGGGTGTTACAGTGGTGATGGTGGAAGAGGAGGAGAAGAAGGTGGTGGAGGAGTAAGAGGAGGAGGTGTTGGTGATGACAGAAGGGTGGGGAAGTAGAGGGATGCGAAGGAAAAAAATAGAATCTTTATGTAAATGATAAAATTTGAGGGTTTTAAAAGTAGTATTATTAACACTAATCTTAAAATTATCACTTCTACTTAATAATTAAGACTTGTATCACTTTTTTTTTAAAAAAAATTGAAGCATTTTTTGTCACTGTTAATTATTTTTCTCAAAAGACTTTTTTCTTTTTTTCAACACAAGATTCATTTTCCATCAATAATTTGTTACTTTTCAGAATAATTCAAACACTAGCGGAAATGCATATGCTTTAATTTTATTGGTTTCGGATTAACCATAGGAGAAAGCAATTATGAACAGAATAGACATATGATCTCAACTATTATATCACCAAATTAATTACTTAAACATGGTATCTGCAAAAGGTATGCAGCACTCATGTAGACAGAAGAATTCCAAGGAAAAAAGCCTTTTCTTTTGCCAACTTTTGACGCAAATTTCAAAGTTTCAACAATACTATACTTAATTTAAGAGAAAAAGGTTATGACCAAATAGTATGAGCAAGTTAGGAATACAGTACGCAGGAAGGTTCGTCATATTTACATACAAGCAGAAATGACATACAATATATGATCACGTTTTCTCAATACAGAATTCACAGCGTCTAAATTCTGAATACTCTATGGTGTGTGTAAGCATTATATTTGGGTGCAAGCACTCTTCTTCAAGATCACTTATAATCTCGGCTCTGATAATTATAGGATCGCTTATCTGTTTAAAGATACTATGCTACTTTCTTTGTCAGCTGCGAAAGAGAAGACAATCTCACAGCAATCATTCGGATTCTGGTGCAGGAAGTGAATCGCAGTTGCAGCCACAACAAAGCCAGCAACAGAGTTAGAGGAGTTGAACAGACGATTCGAAACTCAGCTAATGAACTTGGCTGAAAGCAGACATTTTCCTTGCATCTATTCTATCTTGTTTTGTAGCTTAGCAAGTTCTCCCATTCTATAATGTTTACTTTCTACAATCAAGAATGTCATAAGGCTGCCACACATTTTTCAGTTTTTCATTGATGTCTGTGTTGTCTTAATATAAATGGGGCCGTTTACTATGATAGTATGTTGAATTGTCTTTAAAAGCTTTAAATTACAACAACATAATTCCCAATGAAATCCCACATATGGGGTTTGGGGAGGGTAGAGTCCGAAGTGAACTCAGGATTTGAAGACTTCGGGTGCATCAAATAACACTCTAAATGGATTCGAACTCAGGTCTCGTAGGTGGTTCCTCTGCCCTGTACCAACAGCACAAGAACACTCCTATGCTCCTCATGGGTGCACTATTAATTTTATCCTAGTTTCTGCCAGTTTCTCAAGATAGATATACATATATACACATGATCTTTTTCAAAGTTAACGGGTGCACATGCACCCCACTGATAAAGGTGGGTCCGCCTCTGGGTTGAGTGTACGCAAGGCTTACCACTACCTCCACGAGGTAGAGAGGTTGTTTCTGGAGAGTAAGCAAAACATAAACTCCCCGGAAAAGTTATTGGTTATGGATTTAGTACAATGTGCTACAACTCAGTCCCCCTGGTATAGAGAGGAATTAAAAATGGTAAAAATAGGAAAAAGTATAGAGAATGGATTACAAAGTCAACTGATAGTAAATTTAGATATTACAATACAAATTAAAAGGAAGATTAACTATAAAAAGAGTACTAGAATATTTATTTACTTGCTAGTTGCTATGTTGCTATGTTGCAGGATCTCAATCTGTGAGGACAGGGTATAAAGAATACATTGGCCACTTCTACTCTTATCTCAATGTTGAAAACAGGGCAAATCTGTACCTATATATCATCACAATTAAAATCTTGAATCCGTCTCTGGTTAAAAACAACGCATCTTGCAGGAAAAAAAATAGAAGGGTGTCCAAATTTTAAGCAATTTCAAAATATTCGCAAGCATTCTGTGAAGAACCTTTGCCCTTATCGCTAATGCTAGTGCGTCTCACACGCCACATCTTGAGTACTCCATCAAGACTTCCTGTGCAAACGGTGCAACCATCTTCATTCTCCTCGTTCACTAGTCTAGGGAACGCGGCAACACACCTAATAGGCCCTCTATGGCCTTGCAAAATGGCTACACAAACATGTTGACAATCTTGTTGCTCCCTTAACCACACTCTACATGTTGAGTCAGCTGAACCACTGACCAAATAATTAGCCATACTAGCCAAACACATAACAGCATGTGTATGTCCAAGAAGTGCACCTCCATATTGTAATTGCCCTGAAAACCAACCTTTTAGCCAATAATGAATGTAACCATCACTACACCCTCCATAAAGCACCCCACCATCAGTAGTTAAGGCTAATGTCTTAACTGGTGAACATTTTCCTGGTAAGGTAACAGTGAGGGAATGTGGCCTATCACCACTACAGAAATTACGACGCCATACACGAACCGTGGCGTCATCAGAAGCAGTATAGAGAACACCATCATCACCAACAACAATATCGTTTATCGGATCGTTATGAGCTTGGATTGTTTCTATGCATTTGAGGTCCGAAATTCGCCATACTTTAACTGTTTTATCAAGGGAAGCCGAATAGAGAATGTCATCTGATATGTTAATTGCTAGTGATGATATTGGTCCCATATGCTTCATCTGTCATAATTCATTAAAATACATTAATATTTCTAGCTATACAGTAGAAGATTATGAACTATTTTGGTTAGACAAGAAACTCAAGGCTTCAAAAATGCATTAAATTAGATGCCTACAGTGCTTTAATCAGAAAGCTGTAGTTGCATATGTAATAATAAATATGCTACCAACCAACTTATATGGTGCATTGTTTCACCCTTAACCAGAGGTCTCGGGTTCGAGCTCTGGATATGAAAAAAATCATGTTGGGAGCGTCAACCCCCGAATGGACCATGCAGTACGCGATCCATCAAGGCTCTAATGTGTACTCCGAACACCGGATGGAAAACCAATAGAATAAAATAAAATAACAAAAATGCTACCAGAACTGTCCAAGTCACTGTTTAGTTTGCTGCAATTAATACAGTGCTAGAAATGCCCAAAGCAATAGTGTCTTCAACTTTTGAACTCAAACCAAATACAGATATTCTGAATAGATAGCTACCTAATGACATCAAGTTTTGCACCAGCTGAGGAGTTTTTCCATTTGTCCTTGGGACATAAGCTTTAAAATTGAAAAAGATAGTTCAACTGATTTCCAAAAGGCTTAATACATAGTCATTCTCTGGATATTTTATTTAGATGTTTGAATTAAGTCTTGTTCCAATCTAACATGTCAACTTTTAATAAAGTGGTTCAAATAGACATTTTAGATTCAAATTTCTGGAGCATATTTTCATTCGAATTCTATTAGGTAATTAAGTTAACAACATAAAATATGTCATCTCTTTAAGTTATACCGATCAACCTCAAGTAGAAAATGTCTAGAGTTTTACATTTCATATAGAAATGGCATAGTTTATATGGTTAATTTAACTATCTAATAGACCAATAAGAACACGCACGAAAAAAATTCAAAATTTGAGCAATGACTTTGTCAGTTCGCCTGAACTAATTTTTACTTATGTAATATGAGACGTATGTGTCTACTTGTTCAACTTTATATTTATACACACTCAAATTTTGAAGAATATAAGATGAAATTGAAGCGCAATATGCTAAATAGAATCATATCACATACAAACAAAAAAGTTGTTATATGCATAATAAAATTGCTACAGCAGAGTATTAGAGTATGCCATCTTACAGTACTGTAGGCATTAACTTTTAACTAGCATGTTGGATTCATATTATCAGATTTTTGCAAATATAGAAAAGTATAACTGAGGCAGGAAAATTACCATTTTATCTCTACCGGAGATATAGCTTCGGACATAACTCCCAACCTTGGGAATAGTTGCAACTCGTACATGCTTGATTACACCTTCCCAAGTCCTCCGCCACACTCGAATCTTACAATCAGCATAGGCTGCATAAATCATATCATTCGACACTTGTAACGAAACCACCATGGACGATGCCCTCGTCTTAAGATGATCACACTCAGTAAACTCTGGCAACTTCCACACGCGTATTAGATTAGCTTGAGACCCCGTGTACACAAGACCGTTGGATACAGCAACGGACAAGATCTGTCCGTCCTTTTTCAGGACAGAGGAAATGCACCTATAACTCGTTTGATGAAATTCCGGGTGATCCTCATCTACTGACTTTGTTGATGGATTGTTTAGTGTGAACGAAAGGCGAGGAGTTGAAGGCTGGGAGTATGTATTAGAAGGGAGTGCTGAAGTGCTTAAACGAGGCGGACTATAGGAATGTTGTTCGGAGAAATTCAAAGGTTCTTTAGTTGAGATGCTTCGCAAGAAGCTGTTGTTGTTGTGATTATTATTATTATTATTAGGTCTTATGGCGAAAGATGGAGCAGAAGAAGATAGTAAATTAGGAGGCTCAAGGTCTATTGGTGAAGCCATTGGTATCTCTACCTAGCTACTTCTAAGAGAGGAAGAAATATGCTATAATGAAGAGTTGAAGATTATGTAGTGTTTTTAATGAGTTTTAATGCTCTCCACCTATCAAGAACCCCACAAATTATACACTGAGGAAAACAACTGTACAAGAGTTTTAAGTTATGGACATAAAAATATTTTTTGAAATTTCTTACACATCATAAATAGAAGGGTTTCTTACATGTGACAAAAATAATCAACAAAAATAGCTGGATGTATATGTAATGTATCGATAATGCATAACTATGAATATATGATGTATAATTATGTATTAGAGATGTATTTACGTTCATAAGCAATGTTTATACCATATTTACACATTGCAAGAGTATTAGAGATTTTAGCCTTCTGCAGTACGTACGACAACAAACCTGGCTACCTCAGTTATGCCAGCGTCGACCTGCTCTTTGAGTGCCTCAATCTTTGCCTTCATGGCAACGTTAGTGCTCAACGCCTCCATGAGCCTACACTCCAAGAAAGTAATGATGAATCATAAATACTTCGGTTTGCGTACGTCCCTACAAGTCACTTCGGATGTTCTCAATCTCCTTGAGAGTATGCCCCTCAAGAACACACTTAGGGTATACCCTCCACCTCCCCCAAGCGTTGGCCAAATATCTCGAGGATATCCATCCCCACATTAACCATCATAAACCACTCTCTATCGAGCAAGACGTCCTCGGGTTGGACCTCCACATCATTCTCGCTCGCCTTAGTGGCAGATAATTCTATAGATGTAAGCCCTTCGTTTGAATCAACCTCGGGTGGCATCTCCTAACTCTTGTTGGCGGTATTTCTCTTTTTGTTCTGACCTTTCTTGCTATTGGCATACCGGGGGACGTTGGCTTGGGCATGAGCAATGTTGATTTCTCTGCCCAACTATTTTGGGTAGAGGAAAATTGAGACTCTGCGATGGGGCTTCAGGTAGGGTATAGGGAACCTGTAGGTTCGGGGCTTCAGGTAGGGTATAGGGAACCTGCAGGTTCAACCCTTGTCTCCTGCTCAAAGTTCTTTGTAAATTTATCACGAAAACTTCTAATAACTCATTTATTTTTGTACTTTCAAATAGATTCCACCCCTAAAAAGAACTCCTATTCCTCCCCTTCGTGTTCTATTGTCGTTTTTCATTTTCATAGTTGCAACCTTACTCTGATATCACGTTGTCATGTCCTTAGTTTTTAACTAAGCACATGTGTGATACTTGACTACTCGCTCATGTTCTTGCATCACTTACTTACGATCTTGTTATGTCCAGTAAGTCAAAGACACTAAGAATCTCTAAGAGAATGGTAGAAATTAAGAACATAAGTGAATATATTGCAAGAGTAAATTGTTTTGTAGGGAAATTGATTGATTTTTTATGGGATAAGGCACAAGTACCCCTAGACTATGACTAAAATCTCAGAGACACCCCTTAACTAATCTAAGGTCCTATTACCTCTCTGAACTCATTTTTTATAATTTTGCACACTTTCTGGGTTACATGGCACACTCCGTGACTCCACTAAGTAGAGGCACGTGGGAGATGTTTGGAGGCCACGTAGGTCAAAAAGGTGTACAAATTACAAAAAAATGGGTTTGGGGGGGGGGAGGAGGGTGGGTGGGTTGTAATTGGATCTTAGTTTAGTAAATGTGTCTCTGAGATTTTGGTCATATTTATATTTTTTTTCCGCATATATTTGAATTCTTTTATGAGTGAAAATACCCAGGTTTTGGGGGAGAATGGTGATCATGTATGCATAGGTACACTATATAAAAAATGATTTTTAGCGACAATAGAAAAACATATCTTTAGCGGTATTTAGCATTCTTTGTAAGTGTCCCTAAAGCCTATCGCGACACTGGATCCAATGGAAATTTACTAATGCCAGTAAAGGTTTTGTCACTCTTTGTTAATGTGTATATTTATTGCCGCTAAAAACTGTTTTTTGTTATAGTGGTAGTACATGATGTAATACTCAAGAAGAACAATCTATTAATGATCAAGTAAAAGGACCAAATTCAAAGAGTAATAGTTTGATTACTCAGTTGATCAAAGAACTTGAGGAGTTGATCAAAGTTCAAGCTAATTAAGGCTGAAGTACTTGATGAACAAAAGACAATCGCTACAAGAATTGACATGATCCTAGATAATATTTCACTCATCCTATTAAAGAACATGTTTCCTAAATTCCTAGCTATCTCTTGTGTCTGTTCTAGTTTTGTACCTTCTAAGACCTTGTAGTTATGTAACTATTTTGTTTGTTAAGATCTTCATGAATTTAATAGATGCATTGATGTCGTTCAAACTATATTTTTAATTGGGACTAAAGCGATGATGTCAAAATATAATAACTCAACTAGGTTGAGATCGAATTTCATAGGGAGTATTGTTATAAATTTTTATAATTTGGTATTAAAATTCTAGTTAGTAACTAGTATTGGAGATTGGGGGTTTAAGTGAGAAATTACTAACTACTTTACCTACTAAGATTTTAATCAATAATATAAACTAGGGTTACAATTCTTAGATATCGAAACTCAAATAAATAATCTAATATCAACTCATTCAAGTGTGTTCATTGTGAAAAACTAACAAATATATATGTCTGCTAAAGCCTCTAGGTCCAATTAAAAGAATATCACCTCAAGTCTTTGTTGGCACTTGAGTATTAAATTAATTTGTTCATTTATCAAAAGCCTCAGGTTAGCTATCATATCACTACATAAAGCTATTAGATGTAGGTTGGTAGCTCCAAATCTTTGTTAATAATTATTTTTCCTAACTTAACCTCTTATGTCAAGCAAGTGATCAGAGTACGAGCGAGTTCTTAATATTTGCGACCATTAAAAAAATAATCTTTACGAAAGAACCTTAATACACAATGGTCATCCTTCCATGAGATTTTAATGTACAGATTTAAATCTACTATCATCATCTCTGTTCTAAGTTCCATAACCCATGTTATGAGCTTAGCTACTCATAACTAGTTGCAAATAATAACTATTACACAATCCGTTTAAAAAAATGACCTACTTTTTTTTAGTTTGTTTCAAAAGTTGACCCCTTTCCATTTTTGACAACACTTTAATTTAAGCTTTCTACGTGGCATATTCAAGGCCACAAGATTAAAAGACATTTTGGTACATTGAATATAACTTTAATTTAGGACCACAAGATATAAATCTTCTTTATTTTCTTTAACTTCGTGTCAAGTCAAACTAGACCAATCTTTTTGAAATAGAGGAGTATAATTTAAACTACTAAGAACATTATTGTAAAGAAAAAGTAAACAACACCTTAGATAAATGCAGTTCTTACAAGAGAATCTTGTTCGTTTCACAATAATCTACTAAGAAACAATAATTAAACCCTAGATCCCGAAGAACAATGAATTTCCTTTGCTATGAGTAATTCCTGAATTCTATGGCTAATTAGTATCTATACTAAAAATCCATAACCCTAAAAACATCGTCTTAATGACATATATATGACATTAGGTTCAAAATCCTAATAAACTTTGCTTTGATTTGGTCAACTTCAGTCTGTTAGACAAGGATGTCGCGGTGCGGATTTCATCGCGTGGCTCAAGGGGTCACAATGCATGGTCCATCTTGGTCCCTTGAATCTCTAGTTCAGACATGTGCAATCCGAGGCCCAATGCAGGATTGCCCCCCTTGTGCCATGAATGCCTATTTTGCAGTCTTTGTTGCTGTATTTTAGTTCCGAACATTTTGTTTTTTCCCTCCATTCCATCTTTTGGGTCTTTCTTGATGTTTTTTTTTTTTCCTGAACTCATCGTAATCATATCTATTAGCTCATCATAGTAAATATTTAATAAACATAGATATTCATAAGGTTATACTCAAAACTTAGCTAAATCATAGATGCATTATGTGTAACACCCCAAAATGCATAGCTTAGATTAGACTGATAAAAATGGAGAAAATCTAAATTCTGCAGAGTTTTGGAGATTTACAAGCAAGGTTTACAGGTTTTAAGTGGAAAATGATTCGTGGAACTGATCCATAGATGAGACTTCTGAAAGTTGAGAAAATTGGTCTAAGATCCACAAGTTATGTTTACGAGTCATATATAGTTTTATGGGCCATAGACGTGGTCGTAGATCAAAGTTAAGAAAGTTGGAATTTGAAACTTGAATATGATGAATGGGTTCACGGGTCGTAGATCGTTTTACGGACCGTAGGCCAGCCCGTAGATGGAAGTCCTGAAACTTAGAAAATAGAAAAGGTCTGATTTCCACATACTCCTTTTATGGCTCATGGAATGTTTTTGTTGGGTGGTTTTCGTAGCAATTTTAATACATTTTTCTGGCGGTATTAGTCGCCACAAAAACTAGACCTTTGGTAACGACTTATGTTGTTGCCGCGGAAAAGTATCAGCCACTTAGTATAGCCAACGACCCATGGGTCGCCATGACAGGTTATTAGTGGCGATATTTTGAATTTCTGTGGCGAATTGTGTCCCCACAAAAGGTTCTTTTCTTGTTCTGAATGTTGATAGTTGTTTGAAGTTTTGTGAATCCACAACAAAAACCTAAAAGCAAACCGCTTTGCTCCATCGTCATTCTTGTTTATCAGCATTAGTTAATTGTCATTTGATCCAATACTACCGTAGGCTTTAGTGGCATTTACATAGAGTTCTAAAATGTAATTGTCACTAAAGTGCCTCTAAAAACATATATTTAGCAACAATCAAGTTATAGTCAATAATTAATAGCCACTGAAGATCATTTTTAGTGTAGTGTATATGGATAAGTACGTGATACAAATATAAAATAATTCAAATTGCATGTTATCACGAGTAATTTTGGAATTTCATCATATCATATTATATAAGATGACTAGAATAAGCACTCAAAGTATATCACACACGTGCATGAAGCTTCAAGAAAATATAAATGTTGAGTTCAACTGATGTATTGCTCTGTAGATTGGCACCATTCTTCTAATGTAGGGGTCACCACTCCAATATTTTTCATGTCAAATATGTTGGCTGATGTACAAAGAGAATTTTGAACATGTTAGTAGCTTGAAATGCTAGGTGAATTATCCATAAATCTTGTTCTTTTGTTTTTCCTAAAAGTCTTATATTTTTGATAAATTTTGTGATAATTTAAAGGGAAAAAGGACAAATATACCCCCAAACTATCGTAAATTGTATGCAGATACCCTCCGTTATACTTTTGGGACATTGGTGCCCCTACCGTCCAAAAACAAGAGCATATATACCCTTTATACTAGCGGACATACACATGTCATAATCTTATCCACCGACCGACATTTATTAAATATTGGATCGACGGATAAGATTGCGCCACGTGTCCCTATTTAGTCTTCCGTTAGAGTGAAGGGTATATATGCTCTAGTTTTTGGATGACTGAGGCACCAATGTCCCTAAAGTATGACGGAGGATATCTGCATACCATTTATGATAGTTCGGGAGTATATTTGTCCTTTTTCCCTAATTTAAATCATGTCATATAAATTGAGACGGAGGGAGAATCAATTATAAAATAAAGCTTATATATAATTTCAAGCTTAATCAAATGAAGATCTCATACCAGTGTGTACATCAGGTGTTGCTGCAGCTGTGGCATCAGTGATAACTGAGACATGCTTATAGTCCAATGATACTGCATCAAACACAGTTTGTCGTATGCAATTTGGAGTTTGGACACCTAGAAATTATTTATAAAATAATTAGGATTTAACTCAATCATATACAGTGGTGTGGTCTGGTAGCTGGTTAGAACTATACATGTAATAGTAAATTAGGAATTAGTTATGAGGTTATGCAGAGATTAATCATTTTATATATATATATATATATATTAGTTATTTTATCTTTTATCATGCATAATATTATACATAGATTCCCTTATAACTTATTCATATATGATTTATAGGAGTTTCAAAATTACAAATCAAATGTTATATTAAAATAATAAATGAAATAATTTACCTTCTAATCAATTATCAAACATAGAACTCCTATTACTTATACAAAAACTTATACCTTCATATCTCACCTCCAAAACAGTTCGCCTTACCATGTCCAAAAAAAATTTACTCACTTTGTATATCTTAGTAAGTAGGTGTTTGGTCATGCAATACCATATCACGATATGGAATCGTGAGATGGAATCAGCGTCTGGACATGCGATTTTACGCTGATTCCATCTCATGATTCCATATCATGAGATGGAATACCATATTCTCCAAAAATCCTGATTTGGGAATTTCATATCATGATTTGAGATTTTTTAAATACAAAAGTTGACCCACAAATTTATATTTTGTTAAAACAACCCCACATTTATATCTACTAACCATTTATTTCATATGTAAATAAAATTAATAATCACATCATTACTTTTTAAAATTTATTATTCTCACCAACATAAAATTTGTTATTGCTTTAAATTTGGTGAAGATAAATGATAAAGTAGGAATTGATTTGGTGAATATAAATAAGAACGGAGAGAGTAATACTTTTTTTTTTTTTTCATAATAAAAAAAACTTCTCTTTCGTCTTCATATGAAAATGTTTAAAGCAATTTAATATAAAAAGGACAAAATTGGTGATGTATGTTTGATAATCACTATTTTCAATATGTTTGATTTTAGCACGAAATTAATGCACTGAAAATGTGTAATTGCACACAAGTGAAACAAGGCATGAACCATATGATATTGACACACAAGTGAAAATTGTCATAACTTTTACAGTGTTACATAATTATTTGCGAGAATACCAAAGGAGTGATGAAATATTTATGGTCTATAAGCATGAAAATATAGTTGTGAATGATATTAACGAACAAATGGCTCAAAGTAACAATGTTGGTTTGTCTTTTCGGTTATATGATTGAGAAATGCAAGTTCAATGTGAGAAGATTGTCCGTACTATCTGAGAGGATTATATTAAATACTAGTACACTACAAATTAAGTTCATTATTTTTTATTGAATTAAAGTTTGATCAATTAAAGTTAGATGAAACAAGTAATTAAGTGGAGAACAAATAACTTTGTAATAATTTATTATGCGGTTTATAAATTTATGTTTATTTGATAAGATTGAATAAACAATTGGGGTTGTTTTAATAGTTTTACAACTTATGAGATTCTTATGTTTATGAGAAAATATACAACACAAATTTCATATCGCATGTCCAAACAAAACTTCAACTTCATCTCATGATTTCATATTATGATATCATATCATGATTCCATATCGCATGGCCAAACGCGCTCGAAGTATGTTGTATCTAGTGATTTTTCAGTTGAGTTCACGTTTAGTGTACTAACAATTTAAAAGACTTTTATATAATCAGGTAACAATGTAAAAGATCTTTATATAATCAAGTTACTCAAAAGGTACTCGTAAATAATTTTATTTAATTATATATATGTAACATCCCGCCTTAGAAAGAGCTAAATTCGAAAGAGCCAAATTTGAAATTTTGTAAGTTATGCTTAAGTTGTAAGTTTTGGATCAACTTCAGACGACCATAACTTTCAGTACATGATGATTTTGGTGGCCCATAAGATATCAAATAAAAAGTCTTGGAATCCTCTTTCCAAAGCCACCAAGTTTTCTAAGTTTCGAGCTCGTATGAGGGAGATATGCCCGTTTGAAGTTAGTCTGTCTAGTAAAGGAAATTTTACCCGAATTAGTGAGGGGTATTTTGATCTTTTCCTTACCCCATCAGATTAAAATGAATTTAGTAATATTTTGGGGTCAAATCTGATTGGGGTCAGTTTTACAAATCCTAAACTACGCTTAGGGTTTTAGAGGAGAATTCAAGAAGAGGAAAAAAAGAGAAACGGAAGAACGAACAAGGTTTTCGCGAATCGAGGATTTTGTTTCACCAAATCGAGGTATGTAAGTTTTCATAGTGTTGGGTTCGTTCACCCACACGCGAATCATCTTTTACATTATCGAATTCATCCCTAGAGATTGAGAAAATAAGTTCTTGATGAGTTTCTTGAAGAGTTATTATTCGTTCTTGAATCCTCATGTTAGGGTTGAGTAAATTGATAGTTCTTGAGTGAGTTTCGCTGGAATTGTCCTGAGTTATAAGAATTCGAGAGTTTTTACCTTAGAATCTCAGTGGGTATGAGTTGAATCGAGTTTGGGAGAAGAAGAAAAGATCGGGCAGAAATTGACACCCAGGTCCGCGTCATGGACTTGCTCCCCCAAAGAGAAATTTCTCTCACCGAGCCGCGGAGAGAACGCGGACTCCACTGTTTCAAAAATTATTTCGCGACCAAATATTATAATCCATCTCCGCGTCGCGGACTTTCTCCCCAGCCAGTGTTTCTCGACCAATTCTCATTATTAACTATCTAAAACTCATTAAATCATCACGATATCTTCATATCATAAATCATAACCGTGAATTCATAATTCAAATTCAAGGTAGAGTTAAGTGTTAAGTCTTGAGAGTTCTTTCGAGCCATTTTGAGAAGTCTTTTTACAATCTTTTAAAACTTGTTTTAAGACTTGAACATTTGTGTTGAGGAAGAGTAGAGTTGAGTTCATTTTCTTTAAAATGATATATGGGAACTAAGTATTCCCAAGAGCAAATGTTTTTACATTTAAGATGAGAGGAAACACCGATTTTCAAAAGAGTTCATAAGCAGTTTTAAGTACTATCTCTTTTTAGAGAAACCTTTTGAGTAATAATATCAAAGTTGAGGAAGAGGAAATGTTTTCTTTAAAACATAATGAGCTAAGTTATATTTTGGGAGTAGTATTGAGCACCGATATGGGGGAGAGTTCTAACAACTCACAGCCACCATAAACCATGTAGCCAACGTGGGTAGAAAGAGTCATACTTTTTAGATGATTCCTTATTGCTTTTTAAGCATAGACTAGTGGATCCACTTAGTTGAGGAGTTCTATACCCCGGCAAGGTATAGGACAGTTCTGGCAGCGTGGGTTAGACACTGTATCATCACATAGCTCATAGTGATGGTTGCGGTTAGAGAATCTCCCAAACAGAGTTATTTTGTATTTTTAAATACAAACTAAGTTATTATTGTATTTTTAAATACATTGAGTTCTTATTACTGTTTTAAATGCTTTATATAAACTGTACTTTTATCGTCGTTTATTATTGCATTGAGTTGAGTACCCATGAGTTGAGGTTGAGTTGAATAAAGTCAAGGTGAGTATGTTTCCTTTTTATCAGTTCAAGCTTGCAGGTTATGTTCAGTATTCCTCTTACATGCTCGTACATTCCATGTACTGACGCCATTTGGACTGCATCTTTCATGATGCAGATACAGGTAACCAGGATCATCAACCAGCGCTTCGTTGATCCAGTCGAGTTCCAGAGTTGTTTGGTGAGCCTCCTTTCTTCCGGAGGATCCCTTATTTATCTTTCAGTTATTTCAGTTTGTTAGGATGATCGGGGGTCTAGTCCCGACATCCCTCATAGTATCAGAGGCTTCATAGATAGATAGACAGTAGTTCATAAGTAATGTTTTAAAGACTTGAGTTGCCTATTTCTGGCTAGTTGAATATTTTTGTATATTCTGAGTTTATCTTTTGAGACATTTGAGTTATCTTATGTTGAGTAAGTCTTCCGCTGAGAGTTGAGTCATGCCAAGGGTTCGCTTGGGGCCAGCAATGGTTCTCGAGTGCCGACCAAGCCCAGAGTGTAGGCTCGGAGCGTGTCAATAAATGTTGTATAGACCCCCTTTGTTTTTGTTTTAATTTTATGACTTGATACGAAGATTCAGAAAATTTTGTGTTGTTAATTACTCTTCGTTTCAAAACAAGTTATGTTTTTAGCTTAGGTACATCCTTATTAAGAAAACTACTCATTTTTAGAAAGTAAGATGTATTTTTACTCATCTATCCTTATTAAACATCTTGAAAAAAATAAATATAATTCTTTAGTTGTTTCTTGCTTATTTAAAAGTATACTCACTTTATTTAAGGAATGATATTAAAATTGAAAATAACATTATTTAATTACCAGTGATGACCAAATCTGTTATGCCATTGGTGTGAAGATATGAATGAAGGTGTGTGTTGAGAAAAGCACTAAAACGTGTTTTGACCAATTTGTAATCATTTTCTTCAATAATTAGGCCATCAACTAGTTCAGCCCCAACACTTCCCTTTGATGCCACCTTTGTTTTGGCAGCACTATAAAAGTGACGACGAAATAATTCAACATCTCTCCCTAATGGATCAATCTCCCTTACAACCTACACAAAATAATGTCACAATATTGATAATTGTTGGTCACAATTATATATATTGTTAGAGGAACTTATCTTATAAAGAATAATACATAACATAAACATGACATTTAACTTGACTTCAGCTGACTTAACTTTGAATATGCACAAGTAGACACTTAAAACATGTTTGGCATTATTGTTGAAAGCCCAGAAACACTTATTTTGAAAAAAAAAAAAAAAACTTTGAAAAAGTAGGTGTTGGCAAACCTGTAAAAGTGTTTTTAAATAGAAGCAAAAATAGTTTTTCTGCTGATTGAAAGAAGCTAAAAAAATTTGTTTCTGAAAAAAGGCAGAAGCATAAAATTATTCTTGCTTTTCAAGACTAAAATGTCACATCCATATATATATATATATATATCTTATTACTTAATTAACATATCTCATATGTTTGGTTAAGTTTCGATTAATAATTTTATTTTTTATTTTTATATAATAAATTTTATATTTTATTTTCCGTTTGCGTATTATTATTTTATTTATTATTTTACAAAATTAGAAAACAAGAAAAAGGTAACAACAATATTTTTGTAAGATTAGGGAAAAAGGAAAAACATAACAATTAAAAATTTCTACCCTTCGAATAAATGTATAATATTGATTGAAAATTTGAATATGAACATTTTATTTTAATAAAAATAAAAAATTAATTTAATTTATTTTTTTGGAATAGATATTTAAACTAGTTTCTCTTTATAAAATAATCTTAACATTAAAAGTACATTAATACTTACCCTTAATCGTAATTTGACTCTCAAAAGCACTTTATAAAAAATATTAGCCAAACACAATTTACTTATAAAAAAACACTTTTCAAATGAATTAGTCAAACACAAATTGTTTTTTTTCAAAAGCACTTTTCTTGAAAAATTATTTTAAAAAAGTGTTTTTGAAAATAAACAGTTTTTAGCAGCAATGTCAAACAGACTCTTAAACTGTATAAAATTGAACAAGTAGACATATGTGTCTTATGTGGCATAATACACGTAGGATGTCATATAGGGCACATAATTGTCATGTAGGGTGTCATGTAGGAAGAATGTGTCTCTCGGTAATAAGAAAATACATAACAAATCCACTAAAGATCCATCAAAGATTATGGAAATTTAATATAACTGACTTAAACTAGTTTGGAATTGAGATGTAGTTGATTGACGGAAAGTTAAGAAAACAAGAAGGTTTTGCGAAAATAAATGAAAAGGTCGAAAAAGATCGATACCCAAACTATATGAATGCCACATTTTCTTGCAACTTGAACAGCCTTGATAACGTTGGGGACGATAGCTTCACCTCCTTTTACTTTCACTGGCCCACTTATAAAGTCTTTCTGGAAACATATAAGCAGAGGCGGAGTTAGGATTAAGAGAATTTTTTGTTGATAGTGGGGTTTAAACCCACAATTACACTAGTGTGAGAAATATTTTCACCGTTCTTCCTTACCACTGAGCTATCAATCAATTTTATTAGGAGTTTAAAAGTTAATATACATATATATATTTATTAAATTGTCTAATAAAAATACAAGATCTGGATTCATCCGAACCCACAAACCTCCACCTGTCTCCGCCACCGTATATAAGTATATTTACAAGTTATCTAGCTAAGGTGTGTTTATTTAGTTTATAACAAGAGAAAAACATCAAATTATTAATTACCTGCATGTCTATCACAAGTAGAGCAACGTTCTTCCATTTGCCACCACCATCTTCCAACGCCATTTAATTAATTTTTTGTTGTTACAAACTATGAATCAAATTCACATATATAGAGAACAAACTGATGAGAACAAACTGTACTATATATTATTACTACTATTATATTATGTACTAAAAGATGCCACTGCCATGGGCCCAACAATCCATTCATGTCTCTTACTTTGTTTTTATCTTTTTGGTTCTGTTCGAATTTGACTTATTTGAATTCGCACCGTGTTGGGCCTCATTCGTGAAAAAAGCTTAATATCATATTTTTTTATATTTTGAGTTCGAGCTTGAGTTCGAGATCTTTAATTAAAGGCAGAGCATGTTCTCGTTGCTCCACATATTAACGTGTTCCTTGTTATACCTTTATTTTTACTTTGCGTATTATTTTTTATTAATCTATTTTTAAAAATAATGATATATTTTTTATATTAGGTTATAATTTTTATAACTTCAATTAGAATTTTTTCTCCCAATAGACACCATACATTTCTGAACGGGTGAATTTGTTCTGGATAGATGAGTTCACACGTATTCAATCCAAATCGTTAACTATAAATAGTGAGGTTTTTCTTCAGTTTTTACATTGAATTTACTTCTTCTGCATATATTTTCTTATAAACAAAATCAAGTTTTAGGGTGATTTACTGCCGACAATTGGTATCATAACAAGACATAATTTACACAAATGTAATATCTCATAAGTTTGGTAAACGTCTTTTATGTTTCATGATTTAGAAAAAATTTCTCAGTTGAGCACAATACTTTTATGCACCTATTTCACAGGTTAGGTGTGGCTGGGGTATTCGGCGGCTCCCTATTCAGTGTTATGCATGATTCCTTGGTAACTTCTAATTTGATAATGAAAATCATAAAAAATAAATCTGCTAATGAAGATTACAAATTTATTCAAGAGAAAATAACTTATAATATCATAGCCGCTCATGATTATTTTTGGCCAATTGATCGATCTAATTTCAATATGCTAATTTCAACAACTCTTATTCGTTTATGTTGACATGTGGGTACGAACATATAATATGAAATTACATTCTATAATGCCCCATTTGATATTATTTAATGGATTAAATCATGTTGTTTGATTATTATTTTTATTATTTCTAAATTGTATCTGACAATAAAATGTTATCTTTCGGTCCCATATGACAAGTGGGTTGTTGGAAACATGACTCTTTTTTATTTTCTTGTGCGGTAAGTCGTGTAATCATATAAAAAATGTGTTTGGTATGATATTAAATTAAATAGTTTTGGGAAATGTTTTAATGTATTTTTGAAGAATAAGCTTTTCTTAGTATTATTATTTTTTGTGTGTGTTTGGTTGTAGAGAAAAAACTTGAGATAAATTTTTTTCATCTTTTTCTTATGTATATTCCAATAAGCAAAGGGTGTATATATCATGTATGTGATGCTCATGACAGGGAGCGGGTTGATGAGAATAAACCACATAAAATGATTGGTATAGACTTTTAAATTGGATGACAAGTTTCTAAAGTACGAGAATACATTAAGATACTTTATAAAGTGAATCCTATATCATAATGAGAACTAAGTAATAAATTTTATAAGGTATATATAATAATACAAGGTAATATGAAATGCATGTCTTTTAACTCGATAATGATCTTGCTCAAGAGACAAATATGTAAGACTATATATGAAGTACACATTGGCTATTCAATCTCGATGAACTCAAAACTACCTCTAAACAATCTCAAATTTTATATATGAAATCCTCTCAATGTTTCAAGTAATTTGATATAAAATTCGCTCAAAACGATTTCATTTGGGGTACGTCGCATTTTAAATTGAGCTAAGAAAAAATATGAACTGATATTTTTATAAAGCTGATGGCCATTTTTGGGGGGAAAATATGGCGGAATGATCATATAAAGTAATTTTTATAAATTGAGCTAAGAAAAACTTGTGAACTGATATTAATTTACATAATTTGTTCATAATTAAATCACTTAATCATGATAAGTTAAATTGGTTAATTGATTGTTTGGTAGAGTGTATAACAATAATGTACATGAATAGAGTGTATTAGTAATGTTTGCATTAGTAATGCTTCTATTAGTTATGCATAAATTATTTCTTATGCATTGTTTAGTTTGATATATTAAAAATAGTATGCATTGTATAAAAATATTTATTTATAAAAATATTCTTCACAATTATGGTGGAAAAGATGTAAAAGTGTTTTTGAAGGTTAATTGGGTCTTTAACCATGTTAATACATGTATTAAATCCCTTTGCATTACTAATACCGAGAAATCCATGATCTCCTCAATACACAATAAAGTGCATTAATTATACATAGCATGAAAAAATGTGTCAAACCAGGGACTACTAATACACAGAGTTAATGCATGCATTGTTTTTGCTAATACACTCTATCAAACGACCCCTTAATACAAATAAATATGGGAAAATTAGCAAACTAGTCACAATTCCTAACATAATTATTAAAAATATCTACACTTTAAAATAATTATTAAAAATGTCAATATTTTAGAAAATAAATTGTATCCTAATATAATTAATTTCCTGTCCTTTTATTTCTCAAATCAGGCCCACATTGGACCATTTTTTTCTCCCTATCCGGTAAAAAAAAATTACCGCTATTACCCACTTACCCCTCTTTCTAGGTTTTACCCCAAATCAAGTCCAGAACTTATTTGAGCCACAAAAAGATAAAAGTGATCAAAATAAGTCACTATTCTAATAAGTAACTAAAATAGGCTTAGTGTAAGAAAAATTTCTGTTTTATCCAATGTTCCAAACGTTTTCCGTTAGTCTCTTAACGTCTATATTTTAATATAAAACGAAACTATTTTTTACACTTTGTAAAGTGTAAGTTTTTCTTACACTTTGTAAAGTGGAAGTTTTTCTTACACTTTATAAAGTGGAAGAAAAAATTATGTTTTACAAAGAAGAATATTTTTCACGTTTTGCATTAAATTATATCTCTTTATGAAGTTTTTGCAATGTTTGTCATACAATTATATTGATTTGACATATTATAAAAACGGAAAAAATTATTACATTATGTTTTTTTTGTTTTTTTTATTCTGAAAACAATCCTCCAAGCTCTATTTAATGTGGTATGTTGCAAGGATAGAGTGTTCTGAATTTTAACAAATTGCAAATGGAAATATTCATTTCTCTCTCTCTCTCTCTGCATCTTATCTATCTATAAGTCACTGAACATTTCTTTATTTTTTTATAAGGTAAAGTAATTTACCTAATGGAGAGAGGGAAAAAAGTCTAGTATCCAAGTGGTTAACAAAAAGTAGAGAACCTAGAAATAATTGAACATCCTTTTGCCTTAGTCCAAAAGAAATGAGGCCTAATAGTGTAATTCCTTTTGTTTCTTTTAAATTAAAGACACTTTTTTTCTAACTCAATATTTAGTAATTGAATGCACATTGTATAAGACTTGCTGAAAAATTTTGAACAAATTACAACAACATCATTTCAAAGTAATGAATATAAGATGGAAAAAAAAATACCTAATTTATATAATTTGTAGGGTCGGATTGTTGTGTCGTCGGATTGTGCTACTTCGATCTTTCAAAATTTTAATTTTTTAGTGTGGGGTCGCTTTAGTTGTCGGATTGGGACCACGAAATTAACATCTTCAAAGTAAAACAAAATTGGAACCATGAAAGTGAAAGGGGAGAAGAAAGGAAGTGAAAAGGTAAAGTAACTTTTCTTAAAGTGTAAGATTTTCTTCCACTTTATAAAGTGTAATAAAAACTTACAATTTACAAAGTGTAAGAAAAACTTACACTTTACAAAGTGTAAAAAATAGTTTTGTTTTACAAAGTGTAAACAATAGTTTCCTTTTATATTAAAATATACACGTTACGAGACTAACGGAAAACGTTTGGAATATTGGATAAAACGATTTTTTTTTACACTAAGCCTATTTTAGTTACTTACTAGAATAGTGGCTTATTTTGGTCAATTTTATCTTTTTGAGGATTATTTAGGTTCCGGACTCACTCCAAATCACTCTTTTCTCTCTCTTCCCTTTTTCACTATTGTTATCTTCTTTCCTTATTCAAGAAAATCAACTATTCAAGTTTCCTACACTTTGTTCAAGAAATCTAACAATTAATTCAAAAGATTTTTCACTCATTGATAAAGATAAATTCGAAGTCAACTAGTATTTTGTGAGATTTCTTGTGATTTTATTTTCATATTCACCAAGTATTTTGTATTTCGGATTTTCCGTGTTTTAAACAGTATTGTTCGATTTTTTTGTGAGTTTGTTTTCATATTCACCAAGTATTTTGTGAGATTTTCCTTTTTGATGTATTTCTGATTTTTCGTCTTTTAAACACTATTGTTCGATTTTTTTTGTGATTTTATTTTCATATTTGAGATTTAGTAGATTGTAGTAATCTACATTGGCATTCATACATCATTTCAAATTTTGCTTATAGGGTTACTAATGCACAAGTGAATACGGATTTGAATTTGGGTTTGGTGAATAAAAATCGGAAAAAAAAAACATAGCAGAAGAAGAAGAAAGAGAGTCAGAGAAGAAGGTTGCTAAAATTGTATTCATACCAGAATTGTATTCATATTAATATTTGTTTGTCAATTGTTTTTCTTTTACTCAACATTTGTATTTTTATTAAGAACATTGTATTTCTTTTTTAGTTTGCAGTCATTCCAATAGGTATGCCAAATAGATTTGTATTTCTTAAGCATAGATGTATCCTATTTTTTTTCACAGTCAATTTGTAATTTTTTTAAGAATATTGTATCATTCCTCAACAAATTGTATTATTTCCACTATGTATGCTATTTTTTTCCCGAATCTTGTATCCCTATTTCTTTCACAGTCAATTTGTTTATTTTTTTTAGAATATTGTATCATTCCTCAACAGATTATATTATTTCCACCATGGAGTATTTTTTTCCAGAATCTTGTATCCTTTCATAAATCATATTCATATGTAACGATTAGATTATATTGGGATACAATCAGTAATATTTTTGTAATACAAATAAAAGAAATATATATTTGGAAGTCATGTAATACAATTTTGACCACTGGGATACAATCCATGATTAAGATCTTGATAAAGGAGAAAAATGAAGATCAAAATTGTTGATCCAATCGCCTGAGAAAGGGGATTTCTTTGAAATTGTAACTAATGAGAATTTTAAGTGATATGCTCCTTTTTTAAAATATTCTCTCCCCTGATTTTCTCCTTTCTATTATTAAATAATTGTATTCTTGCAAATCAAAAAAATAAAAATAAATAAATCAGACACATAACAAACTAAAATATTGACATTTTAAATAAATATTGAAAGTGTGGCTAAGGGGTCCTTTGCATTACTAATACCGGAAAATTCATGGTATATACACTCCTCAATATACAATAAAATGCATTAATTATACATAGCATGAAAAAATGTGTCAAATCAGGGACTACTAATACACAGAGCTAATGCATACATTGTTTTTGCTAATACACTCTATCAAATGACCCCTTAATACAAATAAATATTTACCATCTCTTAACATATTTGAGATACCTTTTTCATTTTCTTTTTTTTTATTGAGATCAAAAGGCCTAAAGGGCCAAAAACATATAAATCAAAAGATATATATGTACGTCAATTGGACCAGGTCCAAAGAATCAGGCCCAACCAAGAGAACCTACCAACAGAGCTTTACCTTCTTTATTATTCAACTACTGCTATTTTTGGGCATTTTACAGAAATCTCATACATTTGGAGGCTAATTACATTCTATTTCGAAAGTTGTTTCAATTACAAAAATTTCAGATTTTTCATTGCTCTTGTATACATTCCTTTGTTGTTTGATATATTGCAAATGATACATTACTTAATGGGAGGGATGTATCCGATCGAGAGGGGATAGAGATATATCTGAAAAAGGAGAGATGTATCCAAGAGGAGACAGGAATGTATGGAAAAGGAAATATGTGTCACAGCCTAAAAATGGATGTGATGGCACTCGTCCTGTCCTACCAAGACAAGTCAGCCTAAAACTCAACAATTTCGATAAAGTGCGGAAATAAGATAAAAATAGATGTTTAATAACAATTTCTAATGCGGATAACAAGTCAACTTAACTAAATCCCCCAAAACTTGATTGTCACGTGCACAAGCCTCTAATGTAAATAATAGAATTGAAAGAAAATACGTAAGTCTCAAATGACGTTGTCTCTCAAGTAGAACAAAATCATAAATAGGAGTAAGAAGGTCCGCTGAGATGACAAACAGCTACCTCACAAATCTCCACAGAAAGCCTCGAAAAAGAAGAGAATAAAAGGTATCACGAAGATCCGAGCTCGTAACCTACAAAAATGTAGAAGCAAGAGGTGAGTACCAAACCACACGGTACTCAGCAAGTAAACTTCTAAACACAAGCTAAGGGAATAGAATACGGGTACTCCTTACACCCCAACCGAACCTCCACAACTACAACCTGCATAAAATCAACCCAACCTAACAATTCACAATTTTTATAGCACACAACTTAATTACAACATTCCAAAAATTACAGATCAACAATACACAAGATCAAGTTCATCAATCACAAATTCCACTGAAAGACACTCACAAGTTAACAAATGATATAGATGTGCAATGCAATGAAATAGAATGTCAAGTATAGTGATGCATGTCTGACCTAACGATACGCACCCGTTGTCTCTCAGTCCGGGACCCATGGGGGACATATATGTCCATGCATCCGTCGCGGCATGCGACACGTCCCTCGATACATCGCGGCGTGAGGCACGTCCCTCAAATTATAGTATCCATCGCGGCGCGCGACACGTCCCTCGAAATGGTACATCCTCTTTAATTTCTTATTCTTTCTCAATTCACATAACACTTGTCACAACCATGTCTCAGAAGCAATGCAAATGACATGTTCACAAATAATAAGGAGATGACCATTTACATAACAATGCACAATTCATAACAACAACACAATCGTGATACAACATCAATAATGAATCAATAAGCCTTTCAAATCATTCTCAAACATCACACACCAATAATTAATCACATAGCCTTTTATTATCCTTTTTCCATCATTAGAATTATTCAACATGGATAAGTCAACCCATCACCAAGTCTCATTACTCCCCAACACATACCACAAGGAAATACACGATTGTATGCACTTAACAAGGGTTTAGAAATCTACTTGCCTCAATTAATCAACAATTCACTCTGGAACTTGAGTCTTCCCCTTTCGTTGAGCTTCCAAATCAATGCAATCTATTCAAGTACATAATCACAATAAGATTTCGAAACTAACAACACCTATTTTACTATAGGTTTAGCCTAGACCCAAAAACTCAACCAAATCTATAATTAAGTTCCTAATTTTTAAGCTTAGGATTAAGTCTTAATTTCTCCAATATCATAATCTAATTGTATTCATACAATATGATAGACCTAATATTTAATTATCTATCTTAATATACTAGAACTTAACTCATAATGTGATAATAATAAGAAATTAAGCCAAATTACGAATCATCCACCGAAAGAACGCAACCTCCCAACCTAAAAATCACCACGCCCTCACTGTATACCAAGCCTAATCCCTAAGCATTAACCACACATAACATATCAATTATCCATTAAAATTAATCCCACAATTTTATTTTCCAGTGACTCACGTTGAACAACTACAAAATTTCCATTCAATTTATCCTTTTGTTCAACCCAACCTATTAAGATTTTGTCTTTTTCTTTTCTTTTGTTTTTTTCCAATGTTCCAACACATAACCTTTTGTTTTTTTCTTACCTGTAATGTAGACGCCGCAATAGTTCGATCTTGCTGTAACGCTTAGGTTAGTTTCTGATTCTCTTTTTTTTTTCATTTGAGTAATAATTATAAGTTAAAAGCACCAATTTATTTTAATATATATGAGATAAATGGTATAGGGTATTAAATAAATGATCACTTTAGCTCATTAACTATCGATTAAGTCAATTTTCTATAATTATCCATCAATTAATTAACTAAGGTTAAACGAATAGTTCAAAATTCCTAAAAATGGTCTTTTGGGTCATTACAATATGGATGTATTCGAGAGGGGATAGGGATGTATTTGAGAAGGAATTTTTATAATTTTTTTAAATGAGAGAGAATTTTAGAGTTTATGGTGGATTTTATATAATTTTCTGCTATTTTTTGTCTATCATATTAGAGAAAATTAGACAAATTTTTCATTTGGTTAAATTTCCTTGATCAAAATAACTCAAGTATCATTAAATACTTAAAATGGCTATTCAACCACTTTTTATTTCCAGCAAAGTGCATTTTTCGGCTATTGTTTTCCCTTTATTCTTCCTTCTTCTTTCCTTCCTTCCTTTTTCTTCTTCCATGTTTAAAGATTCTTCAAACCTTGACTTTAAAATGTGGTGTTCCATAAATGTGCATCATTTTTGAGGAATTTATATATCAAAAGGTTTGAAATATCGAGAAGGACTCATATCTAGATTTCAGATTGCATAGAAGAGATTTTGAGTTGGTCGGAATTGAAAGGTTTCATTAGCGATTTAATTTTTTCCAAAGCTTATTGTTAAAATTTGGCTTACCATAACGTGAGTCGTTTAGAATCGTTTTGAGTGAATAATATATCAGAAGACTTGCAACATTCTTTATGGACATATGAGATATAATTTGGTTACGCACGCACATTAATTTCCTCTCTCCTCATTAATTAAGTATCGAAAAATTTCAGACATATACAATTACCTAATTTATATTGTAAAAGTATAGGTTAAAACTTGCATTAGAAATCTCTAACTCAAAATACAATCTAGTATACAATATTATACATCTGATATACAACAATATTTCATAATTTATTTAGGGAAAGAACACTAATACCCCAAAAAGTAAAATATTTACCCTTAAATGCTCCATTACTTCCATACCCTCTTTTTATTTTAAAATGACATATATGGTGTCTTCACTACTCGTACAGGCTTGACGGAGTGAAGCTGTATTGAGGGAATCGTTTTGTCTCAATCAAGTGTCCATCCTTTTTTCCCTCTCTCATACCATCACAATATATTACAATATATGAATATATTTTGATCGTATCAAAGAGTAACTGAGCGGTGTGTTCATTGAAGGAGTGCTTCTTCCTCCTTGATACCATAAAAGTATAATACACTCTAGTGGTATCAATGAGTAACTAAACTGTGTTTTCATTGAGGTTTGCTTCAATCCTTCGATGAGATTACTCAATCATCTATGATACCATTACGGTATATCTACATACTGTCGCGGTATCATTGAAGTATGTTTCAATTCTTCAATATTTTAATCTAAAAAATATAAAAATATATTCTACTAATTTAGAGTTTAATAAATAAGATTGTGACTTTAGTAATTTTCTCTTAATTGTTTCTTATTTATTTCTTTAAAAAAGAGTTTGATCCTATGCGATACCGATAGGGTATCAATATACCGACGGAGTATCACAGAGGATTAAGTTCAGTCTTATATGATACATACATGATATCAATATACCGACGGGGCATCACAAAGAATATATTTTTCTACTAATTTAAAGTTTAATAAATAAGATTATGACTTTAATAATTTTCTCTTAATTGTTTCTTATTTATTTCTTGTAAAATGAGTTCATTCCTATATGATACCAATAGGGTATCAATATACCGATGGAGTATCATAGAGGATTAAGCTCAATCCTATATAATATCGATATGGTATCAATATACTGACGGAGTATCACATATGATTAATTCATAGTAGTGATGCTGACATCATGCGTGAAATAAGGAAGGAGAAAGTGGGGTAAACAGGTAAATAGTTTGGGTCATGGGTCCATTAAGGTTAAATAGTTTGGGTTGGGTCCAATTTGGATAAATAGTTTCACAATTGAGTCTTTTTTTTTTCTTTTTCTTTTTCTTTTTTCTTATACAAAAATGTTTAAAAGTTTGATATACAATATTATACACCCGGATACAATATTATACAAAATTGTAAGAGAGGTGTTTATACACCCATATATAATAATATACAATATTGTACATTATTATACGAAAAACAGACTGTCTTATTCCTTGAATCTAAGCATCAGATTCATCCTAAAACGCCTCAAAAACTACACCAAATCACCTAAAATTTCATATTTAGGCTCGTAAATATGTAACTAACTATCTTTTGGGACAATCCCACTTGAAACAGACTTAATTGAGAAAATCAATTTTCAAATTTTGAAGCTTCGAACTTGAACAATGGTTGTTTATGGCTCCAACGAAATTTCAATAGTACTTCATA
>JAJONR010003227.1:0-99733 GCA_029582245.1 Solanum etuberosum | reverse complement strand
ATTTAGAACCTTTCTGCATAATATCTAAAAGTAACAATTCAAACACTGAAACCGGAAAGTAGTAGAACATCCAGCAAATCAAATTTGAGCAGTAACTCATAATAAAAGATAAGATATCTACACATAAGTTACTTGTAAAAATGCTACAGAGATCAGAATGAACACATACTGAAATACATATGTCAAAAGAGGTCTAGAAAGGACATGGACATCCTTTCTCACTACAACCCTGATACATAAAAGCTAGAAACTCAACTCGACATGAATTACCCCTTCTTATTATTGACAAAGGTTAGAATTAAGTTGTCTGGATGACATCAACTTGTTTCGAATAAAAAAACAGGAGACAGTTCCAAATTGGAAAAACTATCGTTATAAGAATAAAATAACACTTGTAGTTGCTACTTTACTGAGAGAAATGTTCAAACATTGATGGTGATACATGGTGTTCCAAACGCATGCAATGACGATCACCTTGAACCCATTGACTTCCCTGCCAAGATCAGCGGATGCCCAGGGTATTTAGCAGCCACCTCTTTGACAACATTAGAGTGAAAATCAACCATTTTTTCTGCCTTGGGGGGAGCTCTCCTCTTTCCACCAGACATGTCTGCCATAATCCATAGAATTTCAGCAAGAAAATATGTGCTATATACTTCTCAGAAGAAAATATTTGCTATATAAGTGTGGTTAAAGTGACCCATAAATCTTACATGGGTAGTCAAAGGTCAGAACTTCAGCAGCGTTCAGTTCCTTGGTCAACATATCCTTCCATCTTCACAAAGCAGTTATAAGTTAGCATAGAATCTTTATGCTACTTATAAAGCATGTAGTAAAACTCTAATTTTGAAAAGGCCATTTACAAGTAACTAACATGCTCTCTTGAAATGTCTGGCATGCATGGAAAAAAATACTATACAAAATCGTAAAGTCTGCTAATATAGTATAGTTTGGTGATATTTTTGTGTATTAAATAACAACAATGTCAATTTGTTGATTGAAGCAAATGATATGGAGTAAAAGCCAGAAAAATTGTAAGGCAGAAATTGTCATCCCTCCATAAGTGACAAAATTCATTTTACTCTTCCATAATATTTGTTTTCCTTTTGTAGTAATCATTTCCGTTACACCTAACACACCTTAAATCCCAAATTGGCTGATTAGTTATAGGAATCCACTCTATGTCTATATCCACAGTTAACAACTTGTTTTCCAGCTCGATATCAGTCTACCGCAACCCTCCTCCTTCACCTAAAATTAGAACCTGATACGTTAAACTCAGATGGGCGGAACTTAGCTACAGGGGTGGATTCAGATGCCTGTTTACAGATTCATGTGAACCCAATATTTGATTATGAACTCAGTTATCATTATAATTTTAATTTGACATAGTTGTAGGAACCTACAAAATTTAAAATTTTAGATTTGTCTCTGCTTAGCTATGTACATAAAGTGTATCACATATTATGAAATCAAAATCCATATAACACTCAAATATTAATGCATGTAACAAAAAGCGAAACTGCATATAAGAGAGATGACCTGATCATCCAATCGGAGGTGGAAGGAGCACCAGCACCATGAGCAAATACCACTACTGGTGACTTTTTTTTTGAACTTTCATTCACCTCTGCTTCTTTTTCTTCTTCCACTTGTTGCTTTTTTCTAGCTTCTGCTTCTTCTTTCTGCACTGTACGTCTTCGCTTTGAAGCTCTTCGGTTCGGCATTAATACCGATCCCGGTGGATACAACGCCGGCGGGATTGGATTTGAACTACCGGAAATGGAATTTGACGCCTAATTTTGCTGATATTGATTTTTCGCGCCAATATTTGGGGAAGTTAGCAAAATGGTAGAAATATGGGCTGGCCTGAAAAGAAGATCAAATGAAATAGGCCCATGGGCTAGGATTTATTTTGGGGATCTTTATATAAATCATTATTTACTTTTTATGGCCGGTATACATTGATTATACACCACTACACATACATTGTGCATAAATTAATTTTAACTAATTCGGTGGGTGGAAATTTAGGTTAATTCTTATTTATTTGCTAGGATCTCAAAGACGTTCAAATTATTATTTATGGTGAAACCCTTGAATCATGATTACATAATATCTTCGAACTAGTCCAAGTTCGAAACTAATTAAAAATAGACGCCATTATTCCATTCCGAATCCAGTCAGGTTCGATTGATCATGTCCGATCCCCTTCCCCATATGATAACAAATTTTGTTAGTCATACAAGTTGCAAGATATAGGTTTACGGATTACAAATATGGTTAAGATGCATTAGGAATTAATTAAACTGCTTTATTCTTTGATTTATGAAAAAATAATAATAATAAGACCCAAAAGTTCCACCTTCTTAGGTGGATTAGCTGTATTTAGATTGGTTGACTTTTGAGTTTTGACCAATTATAAATATAATCAAGGGGTTTTCCCAAGGTCAATTGTATTTTAGTTCCCAAACAAATAATTAGTCATTTTCAATCCTTTTTTTTTTAGGCTTTTTGAGATTTGATTAAGACTATAAGAAAATTTTGTTGGCATTAAGTCTTTTTGATAATGCAAAGAATTAAAAAAATCCTGTCAAACCTATTTAACATGTTGCACGTTGCAACAATATTTATTTATTCTTTGTAAATAAGAAAGAATAAAAGTCCCTCGTTTGCTCTTTTTTCCTCTTTATATTGAATTGTTTTTTATTGAACTTGAAAAACCCTAGTAAAAATGAGTGGCTTCGTACATTGGCTCGAAGGCTAAAGAAGTAGTGTGTCGTGTTATAATCGGACACTTTTATCGTGTTGAGTGGACAATTCTGAAAAAATTATAAGATGTGGATAATACTTTTCGCAGATATATCTGTTATCGAGAAACCTACAGAAATAAGAATGGGAAAAGGCGTAGGAAATCCTGTTGGTTGGATTGCCCCCGTGTCAAGGGGACAAAAATCCTGTTTGAAATAGATGGTGTGAGTTTGTCAAATATTCGACAAGCCCTACATTAACGGCACATAAACTAAGGGAAGACCCAACCCCAGAACACAAATGCCGACCGCGAAGATCACAGTTCAATATCAATATAATAGTATTTTTTTTTCTAATGAATACGATCAAAATAGGTTTGATCTTGTTAAAATAGAAAGTGCATACACACTCATCACATACATGTTCAAAAATTTCATGGTCAAGCGGGCATTATATATTGTGATCATTTTATCTAAAACTATAACATTTAGATATGTTACACTTTTATTTACAAATACAGCTAGCATATTTTCTATCTCGAGAGAGCTTCCACCATTTTGCTCTCTTATTGACATGAACTCACTATTTTAAAATTGAAGGTGAAAAATGTTTACCATCTGAATAACGTCCTCTCTCATAACAATTAACATGTGAAAGGTAAAAAGGACGATGAGCTAGTAACCCCACAAATGCAATAATGTCATGAGAGTTAGCAAGTTGCACTTTAACGTTTGTCAAAAAATGGAAATATTGCAGGTAAAAATGTTGTCCTTCAATATAACCTTAAGTAGATAAAAATTAAAATAAAGTGCTCACATGAATTCAATTTCTTCATTTTTAGCTCTTCAAAGAGGGCCCCTATTGCTACTGTTACACACACAACTTGTTACACTGTCTGACTTGCCAATATTTGTTTGTTCATCACATTTGTGTGTGGTGGACTACAGCTCAAAGTGTTGTGTATGTGACTTTATCTTTTCACTATAGGACCACAAGGTTTTTTTTTCAAGAAAAGAAATCATTGTAGTTGGTTTTTATAAAAAAATAAATATTGGTTATAGTTTTTAAAATATTCGTATTAAAGTTCGAGCAGGATGGTGGTTAGTCTCCCTTCTCTTTTTCGGTGGGTGGCAAGAATAATTCATCTAGCATCAACAATGAATTGACTATTATTTTTTTCCGATAGTAATCATCTAGCAAAAACGAAATAGACTATTAAAAAAACAAAAGAACCCCACCATGAGATGGATTAGGAAAGAGAACATGAAGATTTAAGCAATTGCGGATAATATAATTAGTAAATATGTTTCTCTTCGCGTCAATATATTTTATTGTTAGGGGGGAATCACGCTTACTTGTTTTTTTACTGGGTTTGCTATGACTTTTTACTATCGTCCGATCGTTACTGAGGCTTTTGCTTTTGTTCAATACATAATGCCTGACTGAAGCCAACTTTGATTGATTAATCCGATCCGTTAGCAAGATTCATGCAAGTCACTGGAAACTTTTAGTCTTTTGATTAGTGTAGAAGGTGCGATCGGGTAGAAATATAGTCACGATCGTTATTATAATCAGGATGAAACTTTGAGGAAAAACTTTGGAATGAGAGGACGATCCTCATGGTATATTGATCATATACCAAACCAACATAGTTAAACAAGTACGATATATATATATTAGGATGCTTGAGAGAACTATATCAAATAATCTCGCCAAAATGACATTTTAACTTCGAGAGAAAGTGTATCCTTGATTAAAAAAGTAAAATCAAGTATGCTTTTTCTTTTCTCCTTTTATCAATATATGATGTACATGTCCAAATTGGAATCGTCCAAATTGTAGTATTAGAAAGTCATCCCATTAATGAAATTTGATTACAATAAATTCATGAGTACAAATCCGCTTTTATCAACGAAAATTCATCATCACAATTAAATATATGTAACAATGATGAATTTACTTACGTTATTTAGCTCATAATATATATGATGCATTAATAAAACATACCCCCCCCCCCCCTTTTCTCTTCTTCTCACTTTTTTTTTTTTGAGGGGGGGAGGGGGGGATTTTTAAATGTATATATTAAATTTCTCAATAATAATACTAATAACCATCGAAGTCATTATGCAAGTTCTTGATTTTTCTCCACAACCCTCACTTCTTTTGCAGATCCAAGCACATTGGCCTGTAATCATAAAATAATATATGTCATTTATAATATAATATATAGGAGTATTAATTAAGAATGTACAAATACAAAATTTGAGGAAATTAATTAATTAATTAACCTGCTCCTGAGTGATTTCAACAGCAAATCCATCAACAATAACCAAAGACAATCTCTTGTTATAGGTTCCTGGCTCAAATGTATTTGCTAACAGCTCATCATGTTTATTGCTTATGTACACATCTAGCTCATAGCTTCCCTTCTTTGTTCTATATATATATATATATACACGCATTGAACTCAGAGACGGATCCAAGATTTAAATGTACGTATCAGATTCAAGGTTCAAGGTTCAGAGTTTATTTATTACCAAAAAAAATGTGATTTTTTCGACGGAATCTTATTGAAGAATCCCCTCAAGAGTTATTTTTTTATATTGATGAGTTAGGACCAAAATTCATTTCTATTCAAAATTATGAGTTAAAAACTTACTCTTGATATATATATTTTAAAAAAAATTCTTCTTCTAAAATTTATATATATAAAATAAAGAAGAAATACTGACCTTTTGGATCGAAGACGCTCGTATTCAGGATCATAGTTCATAAAAACAAAGTAAAGTTCACTCTCTTCATTTGCCATTTTATTACTCTCTTTTATTTTTCTTCTTATTTTACCAAATGAAAGCTCAACTTGAGGGGTGCTATTTATACGTATAGAGTCAAGTCAACATACTTTTATGTACAACATAATAATGTTATATATAAATACGGAGGATTTTTAGTAGCTCACGTGGTTGGCTACCTGAACTTTCATCTTGTTGGTGTACATACATATATGTTGTATAAATACAGAAGATCTTAATAGCTCACTTGATTGCCTACTTAAACTTTCACCTTGTTTGGTGAAGGTAGGATTTCCCACTTTATAATCTTCTTTTTTTTGTCACTAAATTGATCAAATGTAGTCTTATTGCAATTATTTCACCAATATTATAGATCATTTTTATTTGAATATATGCATGTATATGGGTCGGAATAAGATTTTGGATGATTTATCTATTAACATTCCTCTTTTTTATTCACTATATTATTTTCCAAAGAAATACAGAACTTACCATAATTAATCGAGGATTTTTAGTAGTTCAATTGGTTGATTACATGAACTCTCACCTTCGATTCCCCACACTGTAATCCCTCCCCATTTCTCCTTACTCTATCCCCATTTTATTTTTATTTTTTTAAAAAAAACATTATTAATCGTCTATATGTTTGTTGGTACAAATTAACTTCGTGTGATTTCTAAAAATAATTTATAAGCTTTTGTTTAATTCTCTTTGCTAATCTATCGTGTAATTAAGTGGTAATATAAAGATAATGTAATTAATTTGCTTTAATCGTGCTTAATGATTCCAATACGAAGCTTCTTGATTCTTTGGTTCTGCTAAAATAAATAATAATTAAAGTACGCTATTAACCATGCACACGCTTTGGAAGAAAAAGTCAACAGTATATAATTATTTTTTATAAAAAAATTATACTACTGGATCAGTCAAAATGTACGTTACACTAATTAATTAAAAAATTAAATCATAGCTTGTTGTTATATTAATATAAAATCCCAATAACCTTAGCTCTATAAGCCTAATAATCATCTATATTTTTTTTAGTTATTAAAAGGCAAAAAGGAGCTGTATAATGTGTAGACATTGGTCCACGTGTCGTCTATACCGTGACTAAATGAGATTGATTGAATCATATATTAATTGAGCTTGAAAATTAATTGTATACAACTTTGTTTTAAGTCGACTAGTAGAGTATTTCCATGATCTAAGTTCAATTAATAATTATTGATGAATAATTTACTAACAAGAATTAAAATATATTCAGTAATTTTTCGACCAATGAATATCAATTAACTCCACTAGGACTCTGCTCCTGCTTTGTTATAACGTTTGTAATGCATAATTACTCGTTAAATATGTATATACATTGAATGCGAGTAACGTTAAAGGTTCATGAGGTGTTCGAAGCTTATGCCTCGCTCAGTATTTAGTAAAATAGTCTGCCTTATAATTTCTTTTTTAAAAATATTTATATAAATATTGAGTATGAGTAAATTTTCGCGAAGATGGCCCCTGTCTAGTATGAGGGAAGAGTAGTCCTCAAAGCACACGTGTATGATCTGACATGTATCAGTACTCATCAAGTGGTCCTCTTGAATCTACACTGTTTTTGTGATAGAAAAATTAGGAAGAAACCAACGAATCAAAGTGATGTTCGATATCTATATTAGAGTCTGACTAAATTTGAATTTACATCGAAAAGTTTCATATTGGGGTTTAAGCACTCCCTAACAAAGGTAAATCCTACCCAGAAAAACTCAAACTCAATACCTTTGATTAAGGATAAAAGAGTATTTAACACTCCACCTAAATCTTTGCGGAAAAAAAAAAGGACTTTGATCGTCTATAAGATGCCCCCTCTGTTGTGTGTAAGAACCACACGTTAGGCTACTCTATATTTCTGTCCCTTCTAAGATCCCTTTATTATGGGCCAAAAGAAACGGTTTTTCTACTTTGTAAAGATAAAAATAAGACTTATTTCCACGAACTTCACTTGTAGGATTTTACTGATATGTTGTTATTGTATTTAAGTAGAACACACACCAAGAAAAAGCATATGCAATGATCATTAGTTATGAACTAGTATTGATCAATTATGTGTTTATTTCAATTAGATGTTTAAGTTATTAGATTACATTTTAATCAATGTGGTTTTGTATCAACACTTGTTACACTTAGTATTAGATTACACACTTTGATCAATGTAGTTAAATTTTGCCTCAATACTGGAGTAGAGAGAAAAAAATCACTACAAATTGATAAAAAAATTTTATAAAATGTTCAAGTAAATATAATTAGAAAGAGAACAACATATATCAACAAATAAGAGTCAAAAGTTAATCGTAAAAATATTATTCAAATAACTTAAAAGTTTTCAAACATGTTTTAAAGCATACATTTTTGAGAATAAACAATATGTCGAGCGACATGAATTTCTTGAGGTCAACTGAACAAGCTGACAATCAGCAGAAAATGTTGAGCAAATTCTACAAGCTACTTTTCATCATATATGTTTCAAAGCATATCTTATCCCAATTTGCTCGGAAATGAGACGTTGTTATATATATGCTTCAAAGCATACACGATAAAAACACTCTCCTAATATCAAAACACCTATATATATGAATATCTTTCACACTAAAATAACACTAATTTGAGTAATTTTTCACCCTCAATACATCTCCTAGGTATATTACTATTTGTTTCATTGTAGGCCTAGCCTCTAGATCACTATTAGTGCATTTCAAAGCTATGTTCAATACATTTAAAACTTGTTTTCTTTCCTTGCCTTGTACAAAAAACTCAAACTCCCCATTTCCCATTTCTTCTTTCTTCATCCCTTGCCTTCTTCCTAATATATCCAACAAAATAATCCCAAAGTTATACACATCATTTTTTTGGCTTAACAATTCACAATATGCATATTGGTCATCAAGAGGGGGCGGATTTTTTTGCCAGGTATCAGAAAACTCTGTCCTCTCAGCTAATTGCATGAAGCCATAGTCAGAAAGACAGGCGGTGAAATCGATGTTGATCATGACATTTGATGCCTTGACATTGCCATGGACATTAAGTTGTATGTCCTTTTGATCTTTTGGAGGATTTTGAGAGTGGATGAATGCAATGCCATGAGCAATGCATACAATTATTTTTAAACGTTGTTTCCATTCTAGTGCCGTTTGACCTAGATCCCTTGCTCCTGCGAGAAAAAATCGATGTATATAAGTTAAATTTATAATTAAAATAAAATTTGTCATGTACTAGCACGTAATGATCATAGAGATATGTGATTGGATAACTAACCAAAAAATAGATTTTGGTTAGCTAATCTAAGTAAATTTAAAACGATTTACTAATTAATCCTAAATGAATTTTACTAAACAATTATAAACATTAATTGTAATATGTTTCAATCCAAATTCTAAGTGATTATAATTCTTTTTTTTGGAGATTATATTTAAAAAAAAGCGGATTATAACTATAAATCTAAGTGAATTTAACTTATATATATATATTGATAATTGAAAAAAATGCACGAATTACCTAAAAGATAACTGTAATTTATAATAAGTACGATTAGTAACTTGAAAAATAAGTTGACATCATTTTTTAGTGTGTGTTTTTCATTTAGTATCTAATACTCGTACCCTCATTGAGGATTAATCTGAATTCACATCAAAAGTTAAGATTTAAGACTCGAGATTTCTGATTAAGAATGAAATACGAGATTGAAAACTCACCAGCAAGTAAATCAGCAAGACTACCCATGGGATAGTAATCACAAACAACAAATTTGATCCTCTTTGAGTATAAATAAGCTGTGATTGGAACAAGTTGTTTGCAATCTCTACTAACCCTAGCAAACTTTTCAATTCTTCTCCCAAATTCATTCTTTTTCAAAACAACTTTTCTAAATCTTTTTAAAGCACAAATTTTCCCTTTTAAAAGCACAATTTTTTCAGTCATCCCTAAATGACTTTCTCCCATAACTCCACCTGATGCCCTCAACACTTCTTTTAGTGTCAATCTTGGCTCACAAGGACGTGCAACTGTTTTACCTGTTGAGACATAATATAATTAAATAAAATAATTATGAAATTCAGTATGAGAAAAACTTTATATATACCATCAAGTCAACATTACATGTTATAGCAAGTAATTATCTTTATTTTCAAGATTTAAAATCACAAACTTTAAAGAGGTTTATAAGTAGATATCCTTTAGGTGACTTAATAATGGAAAAAATAATAATTACACTAATTGTATAAAATAAAACTTCGGGTGTGTTTGGTTGAAGGAAAATGTTTTCTATGGAAAATGACTTTCTGAAAAATACAAGTGGTTTTATTTTCTGATGCTTGGTAAGCTATAAGCAAAAAATATATATTATTGGTCCCAAAAACATTCATATATAATCTAGACAGACACTATGGAGTGACGGATGGGGGTGGGGTAGGGAATAGAGGTGTGGTGCAAGTGGGGGTGGAGGGTATGTGTTGGATTAGATGTGTTGGAGGACGAAGAAGAGTGAAATGTCACTTATAAAAAGTATTTTCCCTACCGAAAAATCGCTTATTTTTCTCGAGAAAATATTTTTCTAAAACTTTAACCAAGTAAACACGGGAAAAGAAAATATTTTCCTCGATACCGTACCATGGTTACTATTAGGATCATTATTTTCATCGAAAAATACAAGAGGAACATCTTGTTTGAATCCTATAATAAACTCTTCATACTCATAGATTGACATTGATCTGCAACTATTTTCTTCATGATCATTGAAATTCCTTCTAATTTGATGTTTAGTGACAAAAGCTCTTGATAACATCTTTAATTAATTATATTAAGAAAAAAAAGATTGAGTGTTTAAGAAAACTTTCAGAAATAGTATCATTTTAGAGAATTTATTGTGTTTTTGGGTGTTGTCTTATTGGTTATAACATCATAGAATTTATCGAATACCAAGTTGTAATAAATGGTATTTAATTAGGATTAATTTATGGGGTTTAAAGAAGATAGTGAGTTGGGATCCTTGTTTTTCACCACAAATTTTATTGGTTAGGAATAAAATATCTTGTTTGTTTATGCATTGAGTCATGGAATCATACCGCTTAAAAATTGCCCGTTTTGCTCTTCAAATGAACTGATTTTTAATTTTTATTCTTTAGCAATTGAACTTATGTCTAGTAAGACATAAGTTATTTAGAACCTGAAGTCATATCCGAACATAAATTGGGTAATATTATGACTGTTATGGATGAAAAGGACATGAAACGTCACCTACTATATAAAAATATTATAATAATATACTACTTCAATTTCAAGACAATATTGATCCCTGTTTTGTTCTTAATTTGTGCTAAACTGCGTCATTAGCACATTTATAAACTAATGTTACATATTTATACTAAGTTTTATTTTGTTTTTAATTCAATTTACCTTGCCCAATGACAAATAGCAAGATTTAAGGATTGACGATCAAATATAAAATCATGGTAAAAACTTATCCATACTTACTATTTAAATATTTAAATTAGATATATCGATATGCAACAAAGTTCTTTATTGATCGCTGAAAAGAAAAGAGGCTACATATAATGAGTAGAGAAACTTTTAATGATGTTGAAACTTTTTGGAAAACCGTGTCAATTTGACTTAAAGTAAATTGCATCTCACCATGTTGTGAATGTCTTAGATTGTCGTCTTAGCCCAACAACTGATATCAAAGCATATGGTTTGTCGAAACGAGCATGGAAATGGAGGAATGATAGAGTGAAGCTCGATTTAGTACCTTCGAGAGGCACACACACAAGAAGAAACTAGCATGCTAGCATCGTAATCATAAATAATCGGACGATGTGAACGACACTTAGTGAATCTCTAGATAAAACCATGAGGTGATGGGTCATGTGAAACTTTAGTTTGATTATTAGGTCTACGAACAAAGCTCCATGTATTGGTAGTTGAAAAGGAAGCTACATATAAAGTGTCGAGATACTCTTAATAAAATAGGCCTTGAGAAAACCGCGCAAACTTAGTTCAAAGTGAACAATATCACACCATACTAAAAGTGTGTTTGTATTGGCTTACCCCCAAAAAATCTTTTTTTTTGGTTTCCCACCCGGTATCCGGAGCCCGCATTGGAGCTCCGACTAAATCCGGATCGCGCTCTGTAGGGCTCATTCGGGGGTGGCGCTCCCAACAGAATTTTCTCCGTACCCCCCAAAAATCTAATAAGATACATGACGTGTTTGCACATAGACTTCTCTTACTAGCACAAGTATCAAATAACTTTATCCATCAAAACTTATACACCAATAAAAACATATCACCTTGTCCTCTTTTTTTTGTCGAGATTTGAACCCTGATCTCACGTCATTTACTCACTTCATTGCCCGTTAGGCCACACTTCATTGACATAAGGTGAGATTGGAGACCAATTCAAAGCTTTGGTAGTTCAATTAAAATTACAACCCAATGGTTACTATTTCACTCTACACGCATAAATATTGTTGGATTCAAAAATATCACAATGTTTTATCCCTCTTTTTACCTCTCTTTTCCCCATATTCACTGTCCACCTTCCAAAGGAAAATAGAGCAAAAACAACCTATTAATCCTTCTATATATATATATTTATATCCATAATATCATTCTATTTTCTTCAGAGAAATAGACTTTGTTCAATTAAACCAAATTTACACAATGGACAAACTCTCCATTGCCATTTTCTTCCTTTTTTTCGCCTTTTCATTTGCTCGAACACCCTTAACGCAACAAGAAAACGATATCACTAACATCAAACTTCCAGAATCCGATGCCACCCCGACCACAAACCAGTTTGACAAAGAAACTCAACATGTTCAAGAGAATCAAGATCACCTTCCTGAATCTAGGGACAAAAAGAATAAGGCATTACCTTTGACGTTTGTTCGGCTTCGTTCAATCAACCGCCACTTTCCGGCTAGATCTAGGCGTCCTTCGCGATTATGCGACCACCACTATTTCCATCATGCACACAACCTGAAGCCAAGAACACAGTCAACACACCTTGATGATCAGATCCCTTATGGTAATGATATGATACCTTCTGATGATGATGACGATGACTTTGAACATGTATTTCCTGGAGGCCTGCATCAGGTTCCGGAGGAGTGGATGAGTTTCCTCCGCCAAAACAACGAAGATGATGATGATGATGATGATGATGTTGATGAACAGAAAATGTCTAAGTTCATAATCAAGCGGAACAAACATGACAATTTTGGTAAAATGAAACTGAAGGGTCATTTATATGACCCCTTTGAAGAGGAGGCCGAGCACGAGGATGGTGAGATTTCAGCAATGCGGCATGAAAATCATCATAGCTTTGATAAGAAGAAAATGAAGAAGCATTTGCACCATCACCGTGAAGAAGAGGAGCAAGAAGCTGTAGAAGGAAATGAGGCACATAAAGAGGAAAAGAAGACAGGTGGTCTCGTTAAGCACATTCGCAAGTTCTTGGATAACTACTTCGATTGAAGCAGTTCTGCTAATGTGCTCCATGTTTTTGCTTTAGTATTTGGTATTAGTGTATGTATTTGTAGAATTGCTCTTTTGGGTTGAGGCCTGGAGACAACCTCTTCGGTAGAAATACAAGAAGAAGGTTGCGTACCATACACGCCCACCCTCTCTCCCTAACCCTGCAATAGCAAGGGAGTACTTTGTGCATAGGATACACCTTTAGTTTGTTGTGATGTGTGTTTTAGTAGTTAGTAAACAAACTTGCATCCATGAGAGATGTAGTAGGAAAATACGTATACAATATGATTGTGTACAAAGTTGAAATTACAATTTTGCTTAGAACATGAAAAAAATTCTTCGTTTCGTTTTTGTGATATACTGAATTGAATTGGAAGCAAAGAATAACTACGACATACTCAGAAGTAGGTAGAGCATGCACCGGTATGTTGGCTGCTGGTGAGTTCTGCACAAGGAAAAGGGCTGACTTGAATTGCAGCTCCGCTAACATCTGAGCATTTCCAAATGGAATTTCGTGGTCCGGGGTTGCCATGAAGGTTGATATTGGAGAGACAAATCCCAGAGAAAGGGGAATTCTTCAAACCATGAATCAAACCAGCCTGCAAAACCTTTTCGCCCCAAACATCCTTAATCTTGATACCCTTAACAACTGGAAGAGCATTCGGATTGAAATTTTCATCTGGATGATCCCCAACATCACCTGCAATCTTAATCCCCGTTCGTGCATTTTCCATGTAGACATTTGACACCGTAATGTTTCTGATCATCCCTCCTCGGCCAATGTTTGTCTTAATGTGAATACCAACTCCCATATTGAAAAGACTTATATGCTCAGCTAAAACGTCCACTACGCCACCAGAGGTTTCACTTCCAACTGCAATTCCAGCAAATGGAGATGATCCAGTTATCCTTCGGACGGTTATGCCATGACTAGGGCGACCATAAGCAATGCCATATTGATCCCATCCACTCTTTACGGCTACTAGATCATCCCCTACTGAAATATAGGAATCTTCAATGCAGACATTGGAGCTTGAGTCTGCAATAATAAACAAACATGTCAATGAATTGATTGTAAATAAAGAAAAACTCCCACTGATTGCCTAAGTTTTTCACTTTTCTAACAGTCTACAGGACCCTCCGCACTTGGCAACTCAATTAGTTGACCTCCAAGAACAGAAATATGGGAAGAGAAACCAAACTTCTCACAGAAAGTAATTAGCTTCTTTATGAAAGGTCAATGGATAAATTCTTTTAGCAGTCCTTTGTTGTCAAACAAAAGGGATGCTAAATGAAAGATTATCGCATACACTCCAATGATGCATCAAATTAGAAGGTTGAATATCACTGGTTATTGTACAGAGTAATGATAACCGCTACATGATGTCTCTTCAGCATAATGTCACATCCAAAAAAGAAAAAAAGACGAAGACTATCTCAACTCTGAGCAGTTCAAAGATTTCTGCCAAAAAGTTTTCACTAAATTATTAACCATGAGTTACTATAACGAAATGCGCCAAATGAAAGGGAACTCAGAAGACTTGAGGAAGAGAAACTTAATGACAAAAAAGTACTAACTTTGATACACAAAAAAGAAACTCTAACTTCCTAAGATAAATAAAAAAGTCCCTTCTAGGAAGTTGATTTCAGAAAACTGCTTTGCTTTACCTGGATCAATTCCATCAGTATTTGGTGAATCGGCTGGAGCCAATATGGTGACATATCGAATAACAACATTGCTGCCAGAGGAACAAATAAACAAATTAAACTAGACTGCAATAGGCTAGCTATATGGTTGCAGAATTTCTTTTCAGATTTTTAGACATGAACAAAATTATGAAAACTTATACCTGCAATAAACAGGGTGGATATTCCAAAAGGGAGAGTTCTTGAAAATGACATTAGAAATGAGTATGCCTCTGGAGTTCATTAGTTCAACGAGATGAGGTCGTGTAAACTGAAGAGTCCTTTGCCTCCACATATTCCACCAAACATCACCCTGGCCATCAATAGTACCATTCTCACCTGAAAAATCAGTTTAATAATTCAGCCGAACCACATTATACCAGGCCTTGAATGTCGTTATGATAAAGTTAGGAGATTCTTACTTGCCACAAACTGTACCTAAAAATGTACTGCGGAAATGTAAAAGAATATAATAATGAATATTTACCAGTGATTATCACATCATGGAGCCCGTCTCCATGGAGTAAGCTCATATACCTTGCACCAGGTCGCTCTCTTCCTCTCCCATATGAAGGCAATGGATCAACTAATGGCCATTGACTGGGATCCTAAATTGTAATTCATTGCCAGGATAAGAGAGCCAATTGGACGACACAAAGGAGGAGCACAATAAGTGGTCTTAACTTTTGAACTAAAATATGTGATCTCATACTACATTTGTAATACATCAATATCCAAAAGGATGCATTAAAACAGAAACATCATATCTTTGAGTTGGCACACGATTGCGACTTCTACAAAGATGCAAAGCATACTGAGGGTAAGCTACCCTCAGTATCAAACAACCTTTCCTATAAGGAAGGTAAGCTACGGATTGGTATAAAGCATACTGAGGTGGATGCATAAACTGTTGAAGTCTGCAACAATGGAAAGAATGAATCTAGCTAAAGATAGTAGATCTGAATAAACGCTCTAATCATTTGAAACTGAAGGTTTAAACTAAGGCCCAAGAATACAACCGGAATCACCAGTGTAACAGACTATGTTTCTTTTTTCTTCCATGGCATGTGGAGCTATTTTCGATTTATCATAGAAGATTATGTGATGACCATGTGGAGTCAGACGAACAAGAAATGTTTATCTACTTATCTTGCTGAAAAGTAGCTCAGTGTTTTACATTGTTGTTTTTTTTTTCCTGTGAAATGTAAATTCTTGTTTGATTAACCGCAGTTCTGTTCAGCGATAACTTCACAGTTACAAGCATGTACAGAAAAATAATACAAAGAGACAAAGATCAAATTGGCTTTCATTATTATAATCTTTTATTTGTTCTTGTCTGATGAATACCATTAAATAGTACAATAAACCCCATGGTTGTCCACCATCCCTAATATTTTAAATAAACCATCACATGGATCAGGTCCCATTATCCAATGGTCCGCCAATTACTTAATGCATTTAACTCTTTTGTCCATACTTAGATAATTGCTAATTTTAAATAGACTCACTTTAACCTACTCCAATTACATGTCTTGCTTAATATATTGAAACATTGTGCTATACATCCCACTATTCAAAAACAAATGACGCCGTGTAAGAACGTGAACCTGAAATCTAGGCCAAGAAAATTATACACTCACCATTATCATACTTAGAAAAAGGTCTTAAAATCTACATTTATAAAATTTCAATTAAGTTATTGCATTCATGGCTGAAATGAGTCAAATGATAGTCAAACGAACAAAGTTCAAAGTAAATGATTCCTTCTAAATGCAATTATTCTAATGTTATAAAGTAAAGATATGAAGAATTAAGAATATACCTGAGTGGCTTTGATAACAGCACCACGGGCCAAATAAAGAGTCATTCGACTAGTAAGATCAAATGGACCAGTCAAATATACACCAGCAGGTATGTAAAGCAAAGTTCCACCCTTCCTCTTCAAGTGTTGAATTCTAAAGATTGCTTCTTTAAACGCTTTTGTATTCAATGTCCGCCCATCACCTACACCTCCAAAGTCCAATATCGATATCTTATCATTTCGATATTGCATTGGTACAATCCCCGAGCATGTTTCCCCCTCTGCCACCACCGACCAGCTCATCAGAAGCAATGTGCTGATAATGCATAGGAATATTGACCCAACCCACCGATTCATTGTCTCTGGGGTTGAAGGAAACTGGAAAAAAATATATACACAACCTTTAAGTGTGAATATTATGCAACAACAAACCCAGTGTAATCCCACAAGTGGGGTCTGGGAAGGATTACTTCTACCCTGTGAATATAAGAGAGTTTGTTTCCGACGGGAAGGATTACTTCTACCTTGTGAATATATGAGAGTTTATTTCCGATAGACTCTCGACGGACTATAAGTTATAACTACAAGAACCTTCCACACCCATTAATTTGATTAGGACCCCATTTTCATTTGAACACTCAATAATTTGTCTATATGAGCTAATTGTTAAAATTATACAAGATTAATCAAAAGGGTAAGCAAAAAATCCTTCTTTTTTCCTTTCTTTATGCTAAGAGTGAAGATTATGCAAGATTAATCAAAAGAGTAAGCAAAAAATCCTTTCTTTTTCCTTTTTTTTTGTTGCTAAGAGTGAAAATTATGCAAGATTAATCAAAAGGGTAAGAAAAAAATCCTTTTTTTTGTTGCTAAGTGTGAAGAAGAAAACCCCAACTAAAATAAGCAAAAATGCAGAAAAAATAACAAAGAGAAAACTCCAAATACACAGATCTTGCTCAACATGCATGAAACACTGTAAACCCAGTTGAAAGTTCAGACATTTCATAATGTTAAAGAAGAAAGAAAGCTAATCCCTGCTTAAAACAGAAAGGAAACAACCAGAAACTAACCAAAAAAATGCAGTAGAAATTCCAAAAAGATAACTCCAAATACATACAGATCTTGCTATATACATGAAATTCCCAATTTAAAGTAAACAATTTAGCAGAAAATAACAAACTGAGTATTAAAAAAAGTTGAAATTGTATACCTGGAGGTGTAGTTTGTCTACAAGTAAGTGTCTTTTGTTGTATTTTAAGTTAAAGAAGAAGAAGAAGAGAGAAGAAGTATTTATGAGCAAATTTTATTTAATGCTACTTGGAATTTTGCAGATAAGAGAAAAACAGGGGACCGGAAGTTGAAAAACAGAGCCACCGTCATGGGCTGAGTACTAAGGGCCCGCTTGAATATGATTTTATTCACGTTGAAAAGTCTCATATTAAAAAATTAAGCAGCAACAATAATATGTTTAGTGAAATCTAGATAGATTTTATCATTACTTTGTGGAAATAGAATATCGAGAAGTCGTGATTATGTACAATAAACTTCAATTTTAATTAAAATCAAAAAAAAATACTTGTCACTTCATCATGACCGTGACGGTGACTCACAAAATTTGATTAAATTATATACATATAGGCCTATTTTATTTTATAATATAGTTTTTAAAAAAATATATAATTGTAATTTACACAAATTCTCAAAATTACAACAGTTCACGTGTGTGTAGATAGCTGCACTTATTGTTAGCAGCTGGAATACCCATGTGCCCTGCCTTTGTCTACATTCAACACAATCCAGCTCACTTTATGATAAAATGGACTCCACCAAAATCTCCTCATGTTTTTGGCTTTTTATATACTCATCTAGCATCAAACATCAGTTGCGAAATCAAAAATTTTAAATTATATATAAGTTAAATTTAACACTCAATTACGTACTAACACCTGATATCACTATCCTGAAATTGAGAACCATTTAAAATTAGATCCTTTCACCACTTCCAAAAGGTCAAATATAGTAGTACTAATTATTAAAGCAAAGATCCACAACTTAGCTAGTGACATGAAGAATAAAGCTCCACATATATAAACTAAAGTTAAGTTCCCCCACTAAATCACTATGATTCTCCACTTCAAAAGTTCTTGGCTAATCACAACAAAACAAAGAGAATGGATTGCTTTTTGTATCTTTTTGCAAAGATGTATAGTAAGTTACTTGTTGCCATCTCTTCATCATTATAGCCTTTTCTTTTGTTTCCCTTAGAGGAATTGGAACTTTCGAATAACAATATGTATCTCTTGTCACATCAACTATTTAGCATCAGCTTGCGCTCACATCAACTATTTCACCAGGTCGCATTAGCACATGTACCAACATTTTCACCATAGACATATTGTATCACATCAACACATATATCATATGCTCACATCAACTATTTCAACAGATACATAATACTTTGCATCAGCACATGTAACAACATTTTCACCATAGACATGTTGTATCACATCAACACATATATAAACTATTTCACCAGATACATATCACTTAAAACATATGTATCAACACATGTACCAACTATTTTACCATAAAACTTGTTGCCTTGCATTGGCACATATAACATTTTTCTGTCTCTTCAGAGATTTGAGTGTTGATCTCTCTTGTGACTTGCGCCATCTTCATTGAATCAATATATCACACCTTGTGATAACAACAACAACAACATATCCAATGACATCTCACAAGTAGAGTCTGAATAGGATAGAATGTACACAAACCTTACCCTGTGTTTTCCTAAGGACCCTTGAGTCAGTACAACAAATCTCAAGGGAAGGCACATTTATGCAGAGGAGATGATACAATATTCAGAAAGAACAGGGAAAGTGGAATACAAAACAAAAGGCAAGCACTCTATTTTTAATATACCAAATACTGTTTCTAGTACATATTAACACACCAAAATCAAAAGATACACAAGCTTATAGTGTGTCATAACCACACAACAATGATCCTATAACAAGAAACAGTACCTTAATGAGCATAGACATTTACAACCCAAGCTCAATTCACACACAGCCACAAACAGCATGGCTGGTTCTTCACATTATGAAATAGACTGATTGCATTTTACAAACCGCAATGACCTTACAGACAATGAAGAGGAAGCATGAACATATATAGATATAGATATAGATATATATACTTCTGAGATCGAGAAGGACCGGCATAAGTACCAGTCACTCTTACTCGCCTTCTAATCAAATCCTTGCACGCTTGAGCAAAATGATGAAAGCTGTAAACCTACATTCTGTCGATAGGCTCCATATGGCCCTGCACGGCTAAGCGCTCTGATACATCAGCTAGTGATTTGAGGTTACACCGAATGAGGGCCTCGACAAAGTAACTAGTTTCATCCTTAGTATTCCCATCTGGTACATCCACCACGAATGACTCGACTACCATTGTTCCATGCCTTCCGTCAATGACCTCCGGGTGAACAGTGATAATTGATGAGTAGTTCTGCATGTTATGTGAAGAAACATTTAGACAGTCACCATTATCTCTTGTTTTTACTTCCCGGGATGATAACAGAACATACGGTGACGAGCCTAAGAATCCAAAGTGAACAACCAACAGAACATCCCCAACCCCCCAAACCCAAATACACACAAAAAAGAGGGAAAATAAAATGAAAAGATCACAAGAAAAACTTCATGAATAAATAGAGCAAATAAATTGACTATATAGGTCACTTGCTGATACTTCACGCTTCACGTAGATTCTACGAGGGAAAAGTTATGGAAACATTCGTTTGATGACAAGGGAACTCGCTACCCTTCGGATGCGCACAAGGTGACATTCAAATGCAGATTCAAAATTTAGTTCTAATGGGTTAAAGGTTCGTAGAAAGAATGATATTTATACTAATTTCCGAGGAATTTCACATATATATCTATGGTCTAGATAAAACATGTGGGTTCAATTGAACCTATTCCTAAAAGTATAGATCCATCACTGCATCTACACTTCTTCAATCCGAAGCAAAGAAAAGTAGAAAATAACTCTGCTAAATACAGACGGAACGTTACTTACCAGCAATACTCGTCTTCATAATAAAAGAAGAGTCATAGAATATTTCAACATACTAGGTACTTCCACAGAACACAGTTTGTTAAACAGACTACAATATACTACCATAAGTACCTACTCCTCTCAACTAGAAAATGGTAACAAGCAGTGTCTACATGATATTTGAACACAAAAGGCCTGAGAACGCACTCCCTGTTAGTTAAGAGGACCACCAAAAATCAGCCACAAAGTTCTTAGCTTTTCTGCATTGAACCTTGACATATAAACACGCTGGACACATGTATTGTCACAGCTTTTGTTCAAGTACAAGAAATGATCATGGTTATTATATTTTAAGACACGGAAAAAGATTCACTGTCGAGGGCGGTTTTGAACCTTTTAATAGAGACAAGTTGAAAAAAATTCTCAAGCTTAAGAAAGTACTTGGGCTGATTATATCTAAATAGCAAAAATTTAAGAACATTAAAATCTTTTCACAGAAATGTGAAAAACGAACCAATAACCACTCACCTCTGAAAACCAGGAAAAGCAAGTAAGAACAAATAGTTCAACTTATTGCAGTAACATGCAGATAAAAGATGGCCGGAGTAACATGATTTTCACTATTGAAGATGCATCTGATTTTGTATTCCTTCTTTAATGAAAACGAAACTTTAATTAGAAGATCTAACATGTCATCTCGACAAAGTTGCCAACACATATACTTTTGTTTATTGGAAATCCTTCCCACTCATATAAATAAGCATCTAACGCGCCTATTCCATACATATCAAATGATGAGATAAAAGATTCATACCCTAAGCCTGTGATCTCCACCTACGATCTTTACACCAAAAATGTGCTTGTCATCATCTAGAAGCTCTAACCTCTCCTTGCTTGTGGTAGCTGGGAGTCCAGACTTAACATTCACTTCCCTAACACTTCCGATTTCAAGGTCCCCTTGCACGATGCACCTGCTAACAAATGGTTTGTACCTTTGTGGTTGATCAAACCTCCTCACTAATGACCAAACCTATCAAATATACCAAAAACCAGCAAGTACCCAGTGAAAAAAACATACATAGTACATCCACTTTCCATCTTTAAATAGAATACATGTAAACCATAGAAATCCAAAACAGTCTACTATTCTTCAATCTTTTCCAATGATTAATTGACAAGCCTGAACAGTTCTAAGAACATCAATGAAATTAAGTAATAAAATAATCAAACGTCTTGAATTCTTTCAAACTCGCTGCTTTTTTTCTACCTCATAAATAGCTTAAAATACATTGTCCAAAGAAAAGTTCAAAGGCATCTAATTTGTCTCTGAAACTAGCTTCCTCAACAGATAAAGATGGAGCTCTCTTTTCAGTAACCAACCCCTCTTCTCTCAAATCCACAACTATTGTGAAAACTAAAATCCATAATCTATGTTATCGAAAAACACTATAAAGATTGTTTTTTTCACCCCTCCCTAGGAACTCCCACCATTTTTGTTCCCTTGGTGACTCGAACCCACGACATCAAAGTCGGAGGTGGAGGGTGCTTACCATCCGGGCAACCCCTCTTGTTTCAATATATTAATCCCATCAATGTAAAGCTAAATCCTAACTGAAAATCCAATTGTAAACAACACCAAATTGAAAAGAAAAGCTTCAAGTTTCAAATACTGCAACTATGAATCAACTTAAAACCAGATGGGATCATTAGTGTAAATCCTTCAGATTCCTTCTGTTCCTTCATTCTAACACTCAATTATACAAACCAAAAAAAAAAAAACATCAGAGATATTCTCAATAAAAGGTCAATCACAAATAGATCTAATCAAGAAAAGCTAAACCAAACATAAAAATCCAATCTTTCTTTCAACAAACTGAATTGGGGTTACTTACAACATCAACAAGATCTCTGATATGCTTTACAAATGAGAAATTGCATTACTTATCCTAAAATAAACATAGAAATCCAATCTTTCTTTCAACAAACTGACTTGGGGCAACTTACAACATCACCAAGAGCTCCAATATGCTTAACAAGTGAGAAATTGTACTAATTATCCTAATATAAACATAAAAATCCAATCTTTTTTTCAAGAATCTAACTTGGGGCAACTTACAACATCAACAAGAGCTCTAATATGCTTAACAAATGAGAAATTGCATCAATTATCCTGAAATAAACATAAAAATCCAATCTTTTTTTTTCAATACACTGAATAGGGGCTACCTACAACCTCAACAAGGGCTCTGATATGCTTAACAAATGAAAATAAACATAAAAATTCAGTCTTTTTTTTTCAAGAATCTAACTTGGGACAACTTACAACATCACCAAGAGCTCCAATATGCTTAACAAGTGAGAAATTGCATCAATTATCCTAAAATAAACATAAAAATCCAATCTTTTTTTCAATACACTGAATAGGGGCTACCTACAACCTCAACAACGGCTCTGATATGCTTAACAAATGAAAATAAACATAAAAATTCAATCTTGTTTTCAAGAATCTAAATTGGGGTTGCTTACAAGATGAACAGGAGCTTTAATATGCTTTACAAGTGATGAACTACACTGATTATCTCTAACATCATGTCTATGATGTCTCCTAATATACTCATCTTCACTACTAATTTTTCTATCAACGTTCATGATGCTGACCATATCGCCGGAGAAAAAACAACGGTACCGACAACCTCGTCAACGGCGAATAAATCTGGAAAAAAATAAGTGGAAAATGGGAAAAAGTAATTTAGAAAAGGCCAAAAGACACCGCCATTAGAAACTCAAAATATTTTTTGAGTGGTTTAAATTTGATGGGTTTTTTTTATTTTTTATTTTATTTTCTCATCCACATCTATAACCTCCACTATTGTTATTATTATTTTTTCTTGATTAAAGAATTAAGATAATTTTTGCAAGTGGGTTTTTTGGTGGTGGGGTAGGTATTAGTTTTCTAAATTTAATTAATATTTTGATCAAATATGGGAAAACTACTTTTTACAAAAGTAGAAATTGATAATGTTACATTAGAATAATATATTTGACGTTGTAAGATAAGTAATTGGTTAAAATCTTTTTTAATAATATTGCGCCTTTGTTGTTGTCGGCTTGAATGTATCTTGATTACTATCTTTCATTTCAGTTTGTTTGTCTGAATAGACGTGAAGGTTAAAAGAGTAAAAATATTTTTTCAATATTATGATCATAAATTAAAGATATATAAAATGTATCAATATGGCATTTAATCTTATGATTTTAAATATATATTATGAAAAAATAGAATTAAAAGATTATAAAAAAATATATTTTTCTAAAACGAACTTTAAAAAAAGGCAAATAAATTGTATGGTTTGGTTCAAAATCAAATTATTGTGATTACTGGGATTATCGTTAGGATTATCTACCATATAATTTCAGTGTAAAACAAAAGGAATAGAGATTGTTGCAATTTATAATTTCAAACATTTATGATATTTGTATGATTCCATTATAAAATTATGTCAATATAAAATAAAATAAGGAGTTCAAAATTAAATTATTTTAGGTATAAAAATATGTCTCATAAAATAAAATAGATGCATTATCAAACATTTTATCCTATTAAAATTTGGATTCTAGTCAATCATTTTCTTCATTCCAATCGGATAAATCGTTAGCCTACACTTATTGATACAATGATTTGTTTTGTTCCTCGATGTTTTGGTGAATTTGAATAATTTAAATTTAGATGATCGATTTCGATCATATCCAGCTCAAATTAATCATCACCCCGATAAAGTATTACTTAGACTTATTCGAAACTTTCAATTTCACACTTATTTTGGTGTGAATATTATAACTCTACTTAATTATTTTAAAGTTGAATTATTATCTCCTTTAATACCTATTGAGAAAGCGTACTACACTCCTTTTGGGGGTGAAAACACACACAAAAGAATCACTACTTGTTTAATAATTAACCATCATCCATAATTATTAATCCACTGCTAATCCATCATTTAAATCACCAAACAACCACTAAATGATCATCCATAAGGGAAAATTAAATCGACATTAAATAAAGCTAGGTAGGAGGTGAGTGGTTCTCCTTTCGATGAAAAATAACATTATTTATATTCTTCTATATATATAAAATAGATGCTAAATTCTCTTTGAACTTTTTATACGTTTATTTTTTTCGTATTTTCAATTCTCTTAATGAAATTTTTTGATCGTGTCTTAATGAAAAAATTTGGCTCCGTCATTATTCACACAGGAAAATGAGACAGATAGATAAGGAGAGTGAAGCATGACATCTTGTTTTATTAAGTGAAAGTAACATATGTGGAAGAAAATAAATTGAAAAAAAAAGGGAAGAAAAATAAATATATAGATAAGAAAAAGGAAAAGAATAATTAAATACGCACATAACATAGTGTGTATATATCACTATAATACTTTAACACATACTTGAATATGACTTTTATATATTTCAATTCAATATTTTTGTTGAAATTAAAAGAAAAGTTGAATATTGTCAATACATCGAGTAATATTACTAATAAACTACATAGTACACACTTATTAAACTTCAAATTTTATTTAAATTATGTCGAGCATCGTAATTTGGCATCTTTGTGAAAATAGCTGTCAGATTAATATACCGTTTACTTTTTCTTAGCCGATATATATTAATTATATACACAATTATAACTTATATATATCATGTTTTGCCAACTATTAGCCGATATATATTAATTATATACACAATTATAACTTATATATATCATGTTTCGCCAACTATTTTTAGATTAAGTTGTTACAGAGTGAGCGACTATTAATTATACTAGTCTTTCTAGTAAATATTCCAAATTCTAGTTTTTTCTCAAAAATTTAATAATTTTTTAACGTGAAATGTACGTAGCTAGTGATTGGAATACTAAAAAACTATGAAAGTGAATAATTTATATTCCGTTCTAGAAAATTACAAATATTGAAAGTGGTATTTTCCTCAATAACAAAAAATCGAACAACTTTATGTCACTCAATATCATAAGTGCGTAGTGAATCTTTGAAAAATATTTATTCTAAAGACACCAAATGTATTACGTATTATATTTGCCATGCATGCATGGGATAATTAAACTAGTTGGATTCTTTTGGTTGAATATATATATGCAATCCTTTAAATTTGTTCGATTTTTTCACTTAGACACTTAGATTGAGACTTGTACCTGTCAAACTCTATCGTGAATGTTCAACATGTCACGTAATTGAAATACAAACACTTTATTTTTGTGACGAATCGTCCATTGAAATATATAAAGCTTAATATGGTTGTGTCTTAGTAAAAAAATCGAACAAGTTAAAATATCGATCAATCTCACTTTTTTCTCTATCTTCAAAATAAGTATGTTATTAAGCTAATTAAATCTTGCACAATGTTATAGGAAGTAATTAATATCGTATGGTGCACCAATTATTTTATGGCATTCAAATAAAAATTGAACAAGATATATAAGAATATTTATCTATCATATTCAATCATATTATCCTTTTAGAATAAATTCTTTTTGGCCCTTGCATCAAATAATGGAGGAAATAAAAGAATCCCACTAACCAATATAACTTGTATAAATACCTATCTTTCCTCAATTCATTTTCCTCAAGCCATCAAAAAACAAAACAATCATTTCAAACAAACAAAAAAATCCATCAAACCATGGCTTCAATGCAACGCTACAAAGAAGAAGGCAAAGAGTTCGATTACTATAGTTATGGAAACCAAAAACCAACTTCCTACTCGGGCTCTGGATACGAACAATCTTACTATGAGAAAGAAAAGTGTTACGAAACCAAACCTGAAATGGGCTACGGCACTAGCCATGGCCATCAACATGGTAGCAACCCATGTGGGCCAATGATGGGCCATAGCACGGGCCATGGAATGGGCTACGGTACGGGCCACAACAATACTTCTCATGGGATGGGCTATGGTACGGGCCACAACAATACTCATGGGATGGGCTATGGTACGGGCCACAACATACACAAACCTAAGCCCAATGGGCTTGGAATGGGCTTGGGCCTCGGAGCGGGCACGCCTTTGGGCCATGTTATGGGCTTTGGAAAGAAACATGAGGGACATAGTAGCTATGGAATGGGCTCTTCGGGTTGCACCACTTACAAGAAACAACACCGTAGGAGAAATGGTTACGGCAGTGGCAGCGATTGTAGCGACAGCAGCGATGACGAGCGTCATTGCTAAATTAATTACTACAGGTAACTATACAGTATACAGAAGTTAAACTCATCGTACAAATTAAGATAATATTAAAGTCTCTTACTCATTATACTAATGTCTAATACATACAAATAATAATCCCACATATAATCACTGAACTTTACTCACTATAATAAGTAACCGAACGCAGGTCGCATTAAAGAAATTAAACTTTACTCACTTTTAATAGTATAGTCACAAAAGTTAAAATGTTCACCTACTTATATATAAATTAAACGAAAAAATATATATGTTTTGTAACTTTATCGATTGTAATAATATGTGAAATTAACTATATGATTAATGTTTAATTATTTTGTTGTAGGGTTTCATGTGTAGCAGCCTGGCTTATGAGAAGGAAGAGATTGAATTATATGTCCCAGTACTATAAGGGAGTATTTTATGATAATAAAAAATAAGAAGCAAATCAGCTATGGCTAGCTATCGACTACTGGAGTAGATTATGAAACCTTAAGTTGTGTGTCGTCTGTGTGTTCAATGTTGGTACTTTAAGTACCAATTTAATGTAACTGCTTATTACCTTTGGCAATAAAACTATGTTATTTGTGTCGATTAATTATATATAACAACAAGTAGAGTTTGGAGAGAATATAATAAATCCTAACATTATTCCTATAGTAGAGACTAGAGAATCTATTTATGATAGACCCTCTGCTCAAAAGAAAAAAATTATGAAAAAAATTGCAAGAAAAATATGACAATAAAAATATTCAATAACGTAACAGATAGTAATACATTTTGCAAAATGAGAGACTATAATGCTACTAATTAAAGTAAGTGTTGTATAATTTATGTTAGTTACGTGAGACACAAAGTAAAATTTTTAAGCTTTCGAGCTTGATAACATATCGATCAAAGTTTTTTTCTTACATACTTCGATGGTCAAGATGTTCAATTCAAATTATATTATTACAATTTTGAATTTTCAGTAATTTTTACAGGACTTTATTGTTCACTAATCCTTCTTCCCTTGTTAACCATGTAAAAATCAAATGAGAAATTAAAAAAAATGGCCTGCCAATTCAATATATTAAAATACTTATAAGAAAATATATTTGGTTATTTTCATTGGCCTATTTCCAAATTCTTGTCAATATAGGATTATAAATTCCACGCCTATAAAAACTCAACTATAGTTCTATTATTCAAAGCACACAATACAAATTCTTGTCCTTTGCTCTTTTCTACCCTAGAAAACTATGGCAAATTGGGCAGAAATGCCCAACGATCTCATTTTTCAAATTGCAAATCGTGTTAAAGTTGTTGAAGATCTCATTGTTTTTCGTGCTATTTGTACCTCTTGGCGAATTGCCGATACAAAGGATGATTTCAATGTGTTTTCGCCCCAAGTTCCATTGCTTATGTTGGCCGATAAAGATGATAACTTTCGAGAGTTTTACTCTAGAATCTTGAAGAGGTTTGGAGAAGACTCTAGAATATCTTGGAAGACTTTAGAACTTTCTAGACTTATAAAAAATTCTAGAAGAGAGACCAATGTGTAAATATGTAGGGACTTTGTATAAAAAAATTCATTACACTTTAGCCCCTTGGTGTGTAGTATAAATAGAGGGACTTTCATTTATAAATCAAGCAAGTGCAAGCAATCTTCCAAAGCAATATAAAACATTCTTTAAAAAGTTCTCGAAGAATGTGAAAGTTTGAAAAACGGAAGATCGAAAGATCATAAACATCGTAAACGGAATATCGTTAAAGAGTGAGTAAGAAGTTGCGATCTAAGTTTAGTAAACAAGATTGTAAACATCAGTAAAAGATCGTGAAAAGAGTGAGTAAGAAGTTGCGATCTAAGTTTGAAAAATAGAAGATGGTGAAAGAGTCGTGAGTAAGCAAGATCGTGAAAGAGTCATGATAAGTTGCGATAAGAAATGACCAAAATCTCAATCCAATCCTAAACCAGCGATGAAAATTTCTAAAATCAAGATTATTAATCGAATAATTTTCCAAAGTCAAGAAAAATCCTGAAATCAAAATTATCAATTGAATATGATAATAAGAATTTTTGCAATGCTCCGGAATATTTCATACTTAATCTTTTGTATAATCTTATCCAACTGACCCGAGGTAGTTCTTTAGTTCAGATAGTTTTAATTTCAATCACAACTTATTTAAGAAGTTTCTGTAACCCAGATTCAGATAAAGACAATGGAACATTATATAAATTCAGATGGAGATAATGAAACATTCATATTTGCAGGATTGAAGATAGCAATGGTCAAACTTTCAAGAATAATATTAGTAGTCAAGATAGTAATAGTAGTTGCTTTGGCCTCGATCTAAGATTACAATAAAGGAAAATATTAAATCTATTACTTAATTCTAAAATTATAACTTTGAAAAATAAATAAATAAAACAAAATACAAAAGACAATAACTCTTTCGCACTATAATGGTGTAACCCACATTGGCGGGGAAAGACAACTTACTGACAATCCCTTACTGTGGGAATATCGACAAACAAATAATAGTGCACCTGATAACTCGACTAGGTAATACTGAACGGCACGTTGATTAAACATAACATCTTCCCTATGCCAAATAAGAAATCGTGGCATAACATTTATCTGCCGGCATAAGCAACAGAACTTGAGGTGAAAACACATCGAAAGCGTCCTTGTTAGTAGCAATTCGCCAAGAGGTACAAACAATACGAAAAGTAATAAAATCTTCGATCACTTTAACACAATTTGCAATTTGAACAATGAGATCGTTGGACATAAATACCCAATTCGCTATAGTAGAAAAGAGTAAAGGACAAAAATTTGAATTATGTACTTTGAATAATGAAACTATAGTTGAGTTTTTATAGGTGTGGAATTTGTAGTCCTGTATTGATAAGGATTTGGATTATGTGTTTTTATTTTTATAGGCATAAATTAACCGGTTAAGTAAACATATACTAATTAATTAGTCATTATAGCTATAGTTTTCGTTAATTACCACTCCCCACCAATATTCAATGATAATTACATCACCCACTTTTTTCAGTTTGTATAAGCATATACGTTTGTATAATATAATTTGTTAACTTTTGTATAATGTAATTTGTATAACTGTTTAATGTTCAGATGTTTGTATTTGTATAAATTCGTTATTTCGAGTTTATACAGCCAGTTTCTTCAAATACGGATGAAAATAACTCAATTATACAAATGTACCTGCGAGTTATGCAAATGTACCCGCGAATTATACAAACGAGGTCGTCCATAGCAGCTTAAACTATAGCTACAACCTATAAATATACAAATTATAGCTAAAGAGCCTAATTAAGTCTACTTTAATGACTATTTGCGAAATTTCCTCTTTTTAATAGCTATATTTACACTCGAGAAAACAAAAGCGTTACATTCTCACTCTCAAAATTCAAAAAATACCACATAAAAATTGAAACGAAGGAAATAAGTACTCTTAAAATAATGACCAATATTTGATATGAGAGGTTAAAACTTAAACTATCTACTATTTACCAACTTCTCGCAACATATAAATCAGGCCCAAAATTAAATCACACGGCCCAATAAGCTGTTCAATAAATTCATCTTTTCTCCCGCCAAGTTAAATGCTTCATTATCCTCAGTCCGATTTCCCGCCATTTCCAGCATCTGTTCTAGATCTTCATCGCCGCCGCCGTACCCGACGCCGCTGTATTCAGCCGGTGATTCAAGTACACCGGTGAGTTCTATATTATCCTTAAAGTTATATCCTGATTCATGTTCTCTTTGAGCTTACTTGAACATTTATTATAGCTTCCTGGTGTTTACAATTGCTAGGGTTAACTCCGGTGAAGATAATCTAAAACATTTGTTTATGTTTCCAGTGCTGCGTGAATTATTTCTGTAAATTTGGATAAAGTAATTTTGGAAAATGACTAGAGAAGAAGTTGAGAATGGAAGAGATGACATGTTAATAGACGGGAATGAAATTGAGCAAAGGAGGCTAGAGAATGCCGTTCCAGAAGGATTCAATGCCGATTATTTAAAAGCTTATTATGGTAATTCTTTGTTTGTTACATTTTGATTTTGTTCATTTGTATACATTGAGGATCAGGATTTTAGCTTTATTAGTTGGAATTCAGAATTCTGACAAAGCTCATCTGATTTATTGAGTTTGAAATCTATTATTTGTACTTATCTAGTGAACTTTACAATTAGGATGAAACCGCAACACATACTCTACATCGGTCCCTGTTTGTACACTCACATTAGACCCATATGTTTGTCATGATTCTTTTTAGCTAGGATTAGACATCTGTATATCCATATAGGAACAAGGCTGATATTTGTAAAACCTACTCTCTCCGTTCCAATTTAAGTGTCTTAGTTTGATTCGGCATGGAGTTTAAGAAACTAAGGGAGACTTTTAAATCTTGCGGTGTCGAATTAAAAATAGTTTGAAGAAGTGTTCTTTAGATGTCAGTATAATCTGAAGGATGCTGTAGCACTTTCTCTGCCTCGAAAGCAATAGGATTAGGAATTCGAGATTGTTGTGATAGAGCTATGCTGGGGCAAATTTTTACCTTCCTCAATCCCTCATCCTCTAAGAAAAAATTCTTTCACACATCAGTAACTTTCATTTGGTCTCCAAAACCATTTATGGATTGATATCTTAAGCTAAGTCTTCTCTGTTTGCAGGAAAGATTTTCCCTTATGTTGATATGTTCAAGTGGCTGTCTTATGGCAATGGTAAAAGCAGTTCCTTGATATGCAATTTCTCATTTCATATTTCTTTTGTAACACTGTACTATTGTGGGTTCTCCAGATGGAAAGCATCCAGGTTGTGATCACTCATACTTTGGTCGAAGGGAGTTTTCTTTCACATTGGATAATGATATTTACTTGCGATTTCAATCGTTTAATACTGCATCTGAGCTGGAAAATGCTATCAAAGAGAAGTGTCCTTTCAAAATAGACATTGGTCCTGTCTACAGCGTAGATGTAAGATCTCTGCAACTGTCGTTCTCCCTGCATTAGAACTTAAGTTAAGTTTCTATGTGTTAGCATGATGGACAAATCGTAGAATATCTTGTAGGATATACATTAAGAAATTCTCACTATGATAATTATGTAAGAGATATTCTTGATACTACATTTAGTGTAGAATATTGTGTAGCATTTGCTGAAGAATATTTCTCTTGTGTATAAATACCGATGTATTCTTATCTATTTGAAAAAATGAATTGAGTAAATCATTCTTCCGTTCCCCTCGTGTTTTCTCTGTTTTGACGCTATGAACAAGAGGATTCAGGTAAAAGCTATTTATAGTTACTTTGCTGCATTTGTTGTTTTATGTGTATTGAGAGGTTCTTATATGTGTTTTTATACTGTCTGCTTGTTAATTCACTTCAAAAGAAAAAAAGGAGTTTCTTTTTAGCTGAAACACACATAATGGCTATACGCTGAGTTAATCATATGGTTATTCTCATTTTGATGCTTCCCCTTAGCTTAAGGTACCCCAATTTCTCTGTGTTCTTTCTTTGCGGGGTATACAGGTTTGTGTTTGTGAGTCAGTAAGTTGTTTCAGTAGGATAGATATATTTTTACCTTTAATTTAATACTTCTAATTGCTATTTTTCTGTGCTGCAGCCTTCAAAAAGGCACGCATATTCACAAGGTGGTGACAATATTTTCACGCCTGTTGAAAAGGAGCTAGTTTTTGATATTGTAAGTCATTGAGATTGAAAATATCAATGTTTCCGCGGAAAATCTGCCAATTCATGTTGCAGCTGAAAGTTGTCACATACATATTATACTGCAGGATATATCAGACTATGATGATGCCAGATATTGCTGTTCAGGAGCTGATGTTTGTTTAGAGTGCTGGCCGCTGATGACAATTGCTATCAAGGTCATTGATACTTCTCTCAGAGGTATAGTCTTTAACTCTTTATGACATGAAAAACAAACTGCTGTTTTTCCCCTGTAACATTTTTGACCTTTGGAACTTCTGCAAATGTGTGTTGCATACACTCTCATTTTGTTGTTTCACAGATGACTTTGGGTTCAGCCACATCCTGTGGGTATACAGTGGTAGGCGTGGTGTCCATTGTTGGGTTTGTGATGGAAAAGCGAGAAGGTACTGCTCCAGATGTGTATTCTGTGATTGCTGTTTATTCTATTTACTGATATGGTCATTGTATTACTTTTCTACTATGTGCATACTGTTCTTATAATCATCATTCATAATCAGGTTGAACAATGAACAGAGGGCTGCAATTGTTGATTATTTTCATGTCTACAAGGTACTTATAGAATCTTTAAATGTTTGCTAGTGGAAATTATGATAGCTTGAGGTTCTAACAGAAATATATTATGTTTACTGTTCAGGGCAATGAGAATAGCAGTAAAAAAGTTTCTCTAGTGGGTCCTGCACTTCATCCTTTCCTCGTGTAAGGTTCTATCCATTTTTTTCTCTTTGTTTAGGTTTAGGTTGTATTCTTAGTCAAATACTACCTCTGCAGGAGATCTTATACTGAGGTCTTGAAAGATTACTTTGAGAAAAGACTGCTATCAAGTCAAAATTTGTTCTTGAATGAGGAAAGGTTTGAGAAGATTCTGGAAATGATACCTGATGAGTGTATGCAAATTTTACCTTTCATTACTTCTTCTAAATCGTTTTCATCTTATTGAGTTTTTAGTGATGTTGAGGAATTTTGCAGCTGTTACATCTGAGCTTCGGGGAAGATGGTTGTCTAACAAACGCTCAAGAGAAGAAATTAATGTTGCCCGGTGGAATCAACTAAAAAATCTATTGCAATCCAGTAAACAGAAGGTAGCAATCTTATATTAACTTGCGCTCTGGAAGTTAAAGTTTTAAACTGTCATTTTAATCGCATGAATCAAGTCTGGCTTAATCATTAGTCTTGAATCCGTTGAGATTCTTGTATTGTGTGTCATTGCTCCATAACTCAAGATATCATGTTCTTTTGCAAATTGAGTGAACCATGATATTTTTAATAAATTAGCTAAAAGGTATGGATGTATTTCTTGCTTTTCTTGTAATTTCTTCTAATATCTGCTTGGGGCTTTCCATGTGATTGCTTACATGTCAAATTTGAAACAAGTGCCTTCAGTTTCCATTACCGATGGTTCCATTTTCCATTTTTCAGGGCCAAGGTCTTCGTAGATGCATTGAGGAAATTGTGTTTACTTTTACCTATCCAAGGCTTGATATGGAGGTTTGTGCTATTTCCCGTTTTCCACCTTTTTGGAGCCTCAGGTCTGCTTATATGGAGTGTAAACATTTAATTCCTTTTAAAACCCAGGGGATAACAAGAATGGAGAGCAACAAATACAATAGGACTTGATTATATTCCTTACATGTATATGCATAAATTTCAACTGAAGATTTGCATTTTTGACGTCTCAGGTCTCGAAGCACATGAATCACTTATTAAAGGCTCCTTTCTGTGTGCACCCCAAAACAGGTTTGCCCCTTATATGCTTGACCTCAAAGCACCTGAAAGACAAAGATACTTGAATTATTACATCTCCTTATCTGACTGGATATGCTTTCATCTATGGTCTGCATATTTTAACAGAAATTACTGTTCTTTTTGTCAGGCCGGGTTTGTGTTCCTATTAATCCCAAGAACTGTGAGGAATTTGATCCTTCTGCTGTTCCAACCCTTTCCCAGGTGAATAATCCTCAAAGAGTTTGCCTTTAGCACTTTCAAGATATCATTGATTTGATTTTAATTGGTTGAAGATTCTTGCTTTGTCTGTTACTTGTGAGAGGTAAAATTATGTTTTGTCATGCCTAGGAGACTACAGAAATATGTATTTCTCATCATGTATTATCAAACTGAATTTTTCAAAATCAAATTAGTTAAACTTGTCTATTCCCATGTTTTCAATTACCAAATATTCGATTCAGAAGCAAATGGTTTCCTCGTAATCCAACTGCTGCTTCGCTGCCTCGCCTGATTGGTGTTTTCTCCAATGTTCAATTAGTCAAGGCTGGTTGTAATTCTTAAGAGCAAAATGGTGCTGAACCTGATTAAAGGAATTCCTATTCCGTGTACTCAAGACCACACTATTATTCTCTTCCAGTTTCAAGAGATACTTCTGAATATGACATACTTCTGTTAGCGATCCTATCCATCATTCAGTTACAACATGACTTGTCCACCTGTGGGATAAGTTAACCATCCTCATTTCCATGCTTTTTTCACCCCAGTAGTTGTAAGATTTGACAATATATTATCGAGCAATCATAATTACGTGGAGACTTCTTATTCTAGCTAGGTACTCTTTTCCCTTTTGTTGACACTGATTTGACTGTATTGCAGCTTCTTGGGGAACTTAATACTGGAGGCTTTAAAGGAGAAGGGGATAATGGTATGCTGAACTTTTCTCTGCATCTTTTTACTTGTATTTTTCGGTAATTATTTTCTTGATGTTTTTCTTTCTATCAAGTGTCAAAAATGGCAATGAATAATTTACTTGAGGTTCTTAAATGATATTTCATTAAGCTAAAGCTAGTAATCATTCAGCTATCATAACTTATGAACTTCACTCTAGCTAGACAATTAACTCTCTGCATTTTGTGGTCGTAATTGTGTTCCTTTACTTAGGTTCCCGTTTGGACATTACATTTTTGCTTTTTTCAAGTTTTTATTTTTCAAAAACCTGTTTGGTTATACATTGGGTCAACCAGTTTTTCAAGTAAAAAATGTTTTTTCTTTCAGAAAACTTCAACATTTTTTCAAGTGCAATACATGTCTTAATACAACTTCTACTACCAAATATGTTTTTTCAATTTAACTCCAAATATCACTCAATTCATGTCCAAATGCCTACTTAGTGTCTCTCACTATTGCAATGTATTTCATTATTGTTTTCCTAGTCTAGCTGATCTTAAATTTATGATTTTTACTTTTTGATGAATAAATTCATGACAGAATGGGATGGAACCTCTCTTGGAGATTGTGTTAGATACTTTAGGGAATCCTTCTTGCAACCTCTGTTAAAGTCTTGCAAGGTACATCTCAACTACTTCAAACAAATCATACTTGTATTTCTTTTGCCATGCTAGAACTTTTGACTTCTGTATGAGACTAGCTGTTTCCAGGAGGCATCCTTGCCATGCCTGTCCTTTTAATAGTGGTTTATCGTACTCATCAGAAATTTGGTCATCTAAAATATGTTTCAACCATGTGTTTATTTTGTAACCGGAATCAATGTTTTAAACTTAAACTCATAGGTTAGGAAACTGATGCCAGGAGAATGTGCAAAAGATCACTAAATTTGCAACATATAGTAGATATGAATTCATAACTAGTGCAATGCTATACGACTTTTACGGATTGAATTCATATAACTTAAATCGTGGATCCACCTCTGACTGACGCAACTCATAACCATGCAGGAGGAGATAGAGACTTCTTACAATGCGAAAGTTCAGCAGTCAAGGAACTCAATTAGCTGGTAGTGTTCTTATAAAATCTCCTATATACATGTGATTGTAATTATGTGTCAAGACTTTGTTGTCCTTGGTTTGTTAATTTATTTGCCGAGTTGAGTGATAAAACTTGTAACATGCTCCCTATATTGTTAGTTTATAATATTTCCATTTGAAAAAAAAGGCCTGTACTACTTAAATGTTATGGGGAGTAATTTGTACTTGCCCTCTTGAGATGTGTAGCCTTGGCAATCAAATTTTCCTTGCAGTTGACAAAATCTTGATAAAAACCTACGATTAGCTTTGATTACAACGTTGTGTGCCAAGAATCTACAATGATAAGTTTTTGTTCATTTAATGAAGTAATGAAAGGAGCTTATAACTGGTTCAAAACTTCAAACTAACATTATTAAAAACTCAGAAGATTTTGTTGACTATTGTGTATTTGTGGTTTGTGAGACAATAAGTGGACCTTAGTTGTTTGTATTGCTACGGTTCTAAAGTTGTCAGGCAAGCATTACTGAGACATCACCATCGCCTGCTTTGATCTTTACTGTACTATTTTCATTCACACCAGTTTCTGGGACCATTTCATTTTATTTATTCGAATATGTTGACAAACTAAACCATAGTCAGAGAAATAGGCATAGCTTTATCTTTCATCATCTTTTAAAATAAAATATTGTAGAGTTATTGTTCCTTTTTCACGAGGCACTCTGATAAATTAGGCTTTGGGCCTAGAATGAAGATTGTCCAAACCTTATAAGAAGTCTTACTCCCAGATGCCGACTTTCTTTATATGGTGTTCTACTGTTTGGTCTGGAGCGTGGACATTCATGAATTGAGGTATTTCCACCCCCTCCCTTCTCATCCGAGGGCCCCACTTAGACGATGATACTAATAAATTAGATTTTGGGTTTAATTCACATTCCAAAAATCAGCTCAAAGGGAAGGGGATTGTACAAACCTTATAAGGAGTCTGGGGATCTCATTCTTTACTGACGTGGGATTCATCATTCATCACACTTTTTTCTATTTATATGAAAATTATTTGCTCAAACAGTTTTTTTAAGAGAAACAAAAACTTTGGGGGAGAGATTGAGGTTATAAAAAAGGAAAATCCAAGGGTGTAGCTAAGGAGGGGGAGAATTCCAAGATCTCAATTTCAAATTCCAGTGGAACAATAAAGTTGTTTATGATTTCTTCCTATATGCTCTAGTATAGGCATCTGATGAAATTAATTGAGTCTAAACTAATTCGAACACCACCGTTGCTTTAAAAAACAAAAAAATAGAATGTAGGTGAGAGTTGAAGAATCAGGTGGACCACCACAGTGACTTGGCAGTGAGCTCTGAGGTTCACATGTGGCCTTCTAAACCTTCAAATAGTCAACTAACTTTGTGCATCACACATTACACGGTATGGGCAATCTAGGATATGTGGCACTATTCCTTTTCACACCTTATTTCCCTCAAGATTTTCTTTCTGCTGTTTCTCACTTAACAATCAAGATGAAAACCAAATTCTGTGTAATCCCACGGGTGAGGTCTGAAAAGGATTGATTGTACGACAAACTTTACTTCCACCCGGTTGATAAGTTGTTTTTGATAGACCCTCTAACCTTTGTTCATTTCTAAGATTTGACTAAATCATCATCAATTTAGATTAACTTAGTTTGTTTGCAGGAAGTTCTTATTCTCTCTCCATTCACACCACCATCCCAAAATAAAATTTGAAACAAGTAGATGCTAAACTACAAACTGGTTTAAACATAACTAATATTATTAAAAATAATAAAACCCCAACATATTTGATACAAATACTTGGGAGTAAATAGAGCTCAAATATGTCCATTCATCCCATAAGAAAAACACACAAGACAAACTCAAGACATTCATCACTGCTTAACTTTGACAAAGGTAGTAGTAGTCATAAGATAGATATATAGCTAAATCTTCAAAATTAACCATTTACATTTTCCCACAACATAAAATGGTACCAACTAAATCCCAATAACAACAACTCCTAATTAACCATGACGGTTTTGCTCGTCTTGGACTTAGTCGCGCCCTAATTAGCAAGAACTTCCCATATCAACTCAGGATCAAAAGAAGGCATTCTTGCAAGTGAACAACTATCAAACTCAGACTCCATTAATGGATCCTTCAAACAATCACCAAATACAGAACAAGTTGAATCCTCACTTTTCCATAATCCATCTTCAGAAACACTCGGTGAAATCATAGAAGTCGTAGTTGTAGTAGTAGTAGTAGAAGATGATGAATCCATAGTTTCTTTAACTTTACTCTCATTTTCACTCTTTTTCTTAGCAGCCTTTTTAGCTTTCTCCCTTTTCACCTTCTGACAAATAGCTTGAATCTTAGCATCCACTGCATTCTTCACAGCATTCATTTTCTCTCCATCTCCAAATCCCAACTTACTCGGATCGCGAAGATTAGGAAAATTCAATCTTGCATATTCGCCACGAAGCTTATAAGCTGCTCTATCATAAGCATAAGCAGCAGCTTCAGCAGTTTCATAAGTACCTAACCAAACTCTCATTCTATTCTGTGGAAGTCTTATCTCAGCAACCCATTTTCCCCAATGCCTCTGTCTTACTCCCCTGTATAGTTTTTTCTTCTCTGGAAACTTATAACTTTGTGTATACAAAGAGTTTCGAAAAGGGGTTGTTTTGGAAGTTGTTGGTATTGGGATATTTGCTATGTTTTCTTGACAGAATTTGTGTAGCAAATCTCTCTGTCTGAGGTAGACTGAAGTACCTAAAGGCTCAAAAACAGGACTATTAGTCATTTGGTTATTTTCTTGACAATGAGAAAAAATCGTATCGAATGTGTTTGTACCACTGGTTAGAATTAGTTGAGATAACGAAGATCGAATTTGAGCAGCCTCATCAAATATGGTAGTCATAGAGTTGTTTTCTTGATTTCTGTCCATTTTATAACTTCATAAAAACAGGGGTGCTAAAAAAACTGCCCCTTTTTTTGACTGATCCAGAGAAAAATATGAGGATCAATGAAGAAACCCGAGGCCTCTAGTGAGTTACAGACATAGTTCGAAAAGGTCAATTTTGTTTCTATGATTAAGTTGCGAAAACTTGAGACAGCTATAAAAGAAAGAGAGATAATTGGAGAAAGATTGTTTTTTTGAGTTTGATGTCACTTGTGTGTTTTGGTTTTCCTCTTTGCTTGTATTTATAGCTGTTGAGAAAGGGATCTTTTCTGCTTAATGTTAAGGTCCCATAACTTTTTTTTTTTCTTCTATTTTAAAAGTTGGCTTTTATGATTCAACTTTTTACTCTTATCTACCAAGTCCTCTAGGCAATCTATCTCTATATTACCCTTGCAGTAATTGTGTCAGTAAAGTGGTTCCATGTTTTGTTTAAAGTGAACTGATTAATTTACTAGAATTGTTTCTATTTTTGTGTTTGTCGGAGACAGAATTTTTGTAAGACATTCACAATATAAAGAAGTAAACACACGATGAATTCCTTTACACCCATGTGGCTCCGACCCCGGTGAGAGTGTTGGGAAGACTTTGAGATGGTAATAAAGTGGAACATAACATAAGGTTTTAGTGCAATATTAATCAACAACAATATATCTATTATAGTCTCACAAGTGGGGTCTGGAAAGGGTGAGGTGTACGATAATCTTACCCCTATTTTTATTGGGTAGAAGATTGTTTCTAGTAGACCAATATTCAAGAAAAATGATTTTTCAATTTTGATTTGTGTAGTGTAGTTTTGATCACACATTCAATTAAGTGTCGAACTACGTGCCTTCTAGAATCATATAAGTATTGGATCCTGCTGTGAACGATCAACCAACACTGGGTTAAGGTGAATCACAAGATTTTTATCAAGAAAGTTGACATCTACTAACTAAATATACGCAAACAAAATTTAACCTTATAAACCTTTAGCTTCATTCTTTGTAACACTTGATCAATGGATATACAATCGATGATCTTCTTTGTTATTGCATTCTTTTAAGCTATTAACTGAAGGAACGAATACAATTAAATGAAATTATAGGCGTTTCACTATGTAGCGAATTTCAACTTTTTAGACCTCAAAAAGTGTTTTTACAATATTATGGGGTATCATTTTACTTGGTGGGGTGGGGTGGTTGGTTGGGGGGATGGGTTCACATTGTGAAAAGGGTAATTTTGACTTAGCCAAAGGCAATTACCGTGTGGACCTAAAACACAAAAAAAGAGTGGTCACTCTCTATCGACTTAACTTAATTGCTGAGAAGTCAAAAAACAACTTTATGAATTTATTATATAGCATTCAATACAGTTGAGAGATAAGACTCTTGAGATGAATACAGTCATAAAGATCTCTTTATTTTTAATCAGAGATTTCGATTACGAGTCATGAATATATAAAAAATCTTGTTAACAAGCACTTTTCTCTTATATGAGCCTTTCATGATGAAAATTTAAATTAGTCGAATTTTAATATGAGTACTAAATACCACGACTAAAACAAGAAGAGAGAGGGGGATAGCCTTTTGTTTCTAGTTTCAACTTTCAACTTACATCTTTCTTCCATTTAATTTTTGTGCCACGCCTTCACTTATTCATTTATTTCTATCTTCCTATTTTTTTGGCAGGAGAAGTTTGCCTCTTTTCCTATCTTTTTTTTCCATTTAAAAACTTTAATCTTTTGTTGTAAGATTTATTTATTTTAAAAAAAAAATATTTTAGGTTGGGATAAGCTAGTGAATAGTGCAAGGCATGGAAGGTAGGTAGGTAAGGGGATAAGGTTTAGTATGATTAGAAGTTTGTACCTTATTTCGATCCTAATTTTAGGCGGAAGGAGTTTGAGAATAGTTTAAATTCCGAGCGTATATGATAAGAAAAATAAAAAGGATTGATTTTGATGGCTGAAGTTATAAGTATCTCTTTTTGTTCTGATATTATAATTTTTCAAACTCTAATTTGCCATGCACGTTCAACTAAATTTGGAAAAATCACTATAAATTAAAAGGACAACTTTGAAATTAGTTGCCTCTTACTAATAAAGGAAAAGACAAGTCATATGCTAAACACTTTTTAAATCTCAAAACTCCACCAAACTTGGAACTTGTTATATGAAATGCATCATTTATAATATGCAACAAAAGTCAAATTCATCCAATTTTATTAATATTATTAATATTTGTCAAGTTTGCTCTTCGAAATGGCATTCAAAAAGTTAGTTCGATACATAAAACATTATGCTTGATTCGGGCCAGGGTCACTCTAGTCGAATTTTGAAACCATTCATATTAATCACATGTACAAAATTTGCCAAACAAATATAAATAATACCTAATGCTAAATATTTGTTCTATAATGGAGCTAAAGATAGACTACCTAGTTGTTCTTTAATCTACTTTTCTAATTTGAGATTTGACTGTAATATATTTGTAATTTTTTTTTAATCCATAATGGCTTTTAAAGTCTAATAGATTATTCCCATAGAAAGAGGAAGTAAAAAAAATCTATCTGATACTCAGAACTCACTAGTCCAACTAATTCAGATTTGCACATTCATATAAGAAATAAAAGTTTTTCATTAAAAATAATAATTATGAACTCGAATTTAAAACCTCTAATTAAAGTTAGGAGCGGAGCTAGAAGTCCGGTACAGATTCGGCCAAACTCAATAAATTTTGCTCAAATAGTATATTTGTATTAAGAAGTTTATTAAATATATATAAATATTAAGTTTATAACTCAGTTATTAACATCCGTTATAAAATTCGAAACCTATAAAGTTAAAATTCTGATTTCACCTCTTATTAAAACAGAAGAATCTCGCTTTTTTTTAATCAAAAGTTTCTCTATTACAAACACTCATATCCGAAACTTCTAATTACATATACAAAAATCTCATTCATCTCATCAAAACTCTCGATGATTACGTAAACCAATCTTTCTAGACGTGAATGGTGTTAATCATGGGAAAAGTTTGAAATTAAAATTTGTGGGACCTAAATAACATTAAATATATAAAGGTGAAAATTGATGATGGGGCCTTTAGAAGACAAGACTCGTGTAGTAAATGGGCCCACTCCATCTATCAACGGCCCAAAATAGCTTTTGCATGTGATACACACCTAACTCATCAACCTAAAAAGTCAATACAAAACCGTACTCTTTAGGCCCACTATTTCACATTCTTTGATTTTCTTTTTTTCACTTTTGGGATTGTTTGGTTAAAATATCTTACTTATTATGAGGATACTATAGTGGAAGATATAGATGAAAAGATTTGTTCCCCCTAGTGTTTTAGTATTCATTTAGGGCTTCGACTAATTCATATTCACGTCGTGTCGTGTAAGGTTCGTTATAAGGGAAATACTATTTCTCATTTTCAAGATTCGAATCCAAAATATCTGATTAAGAATGAAGAGATCTTATCCTATAAGGGGTTGTCTTGAACTTTCGGCCTCACTTGAACAAAATATTTTTAAAAAGATTACCTTTGTCGCTGATTAAGCAAGTTCTAGTTAAATAGTGTGCGTATATAAGTTAGTTTTGTTAATGAGACAGGTTACTATGCCATTTCAAGAAGTTACGAATAGTAAAGACATTGTAATGTGTTGCCTATTCGAATTTTGGTTGTATTGACTTGTAAACAATCGATCAAAGATGATTTTTACTTATAACTAATAGTAACTTATTGACGATTGAAAAGGTTCACGGTTGTTGACTTATTGAAATTTCTTGAACTATTACCTCATAAATAGATTTTTTATTTTGACATGGCACTAGTGTGTGTATATATATATATATTATTCTGATTGATTAAGTCTCACAATCTTTTTATTTGTGAGTATATTAATTTTAGAAGTTTATAAAATACACGACTCTACTATTTCTAGCAAGTTGTCTAAATAGTCTAACCTTTTTCATCATAGAATTTGACTTAGTATTATTTGCCTTTCATTTTCTCTAATTCTATTATTTGAAAGCAGTAAATGTTATCCAAGTAGAGGTTATGGTTATAATAATGACTGAAATTGACTCCTAATTAGGTTGCTTGGTCCAAAAAAAAACAGAAGAGAAAAAACTAAATAAATTGGATTTATATGACTAAATTAGAAAAAAGGTCAATCACGCAAGCATAATACTCTTTTCGTTTCAATTTATTTGTTTTTTTTAATTTTATATAGTCTGTTTAAAAAAGAATGTCTCTTTTCTTTTTTGGCAACTCTGTAATTTCAACTTTTCCACGTGTCACGTTTCTGACAACAAGATCAAATGCTATTTAGTATTATCTACATATCTTTGATTTAAGATGAGAAAATTCATTTTTTTTTTACTTTTCTAAAACTATGAGTCACGTCAAAAATATACAAATAAATTTAAACAGAAAAAGTATTATTTAGTGATATTAACAAAAGCCTTTCACACAATAAGTATGAGTTAAATTCTCATCGTTCCCTTCCTCCTTTCTTTATTAGCTCTACATAGTTATTTGTAAAAATAAATTCATGAATTAAATTTGATGAGTTTTAGTTACATTGTCAACGAGTATCTTTTTCACTTTATCTTCAATCTTAAAGTAGTGTACTAACTTTTTCCTAAACTTTGAGTTGTCGCCAGCTATAAAAGTCATATTGTCAACTAAAAAAGAATTTAGCATATCCACACGTCTCAAATATTATTAATTTCAAATATAATTTTTTTTTAAAAATAAATTAATTATGATGTGTGGGGTCTAATTAATTAAGCATGACATTTTCAAAAAGTTATTTTTTGGCAGTAGACTTAGTCATATTTTAACAACTCAGCAAATGGAGATAGTGGGTCCTACAGTTAGGGTGGGACCTACTTGACACCTGTCTTGATCTAGATTATTGACACGTCATTATATGGTATGCTTATCTTGAAAAATATCAACACGTGTCGACTAGTGTATGGTTTGAAATATCAAGAAATAAGTTTTTTTTAATTATATTTTTGAAAAGAAAAATATTGGATGACGTTAATTATGACGAAATGGTTATTCCATAAGAAGATTTTTGTATGTGTAATGAAAAGAAAAATGAATTATTCGGTATTAGGAGAGGTAGAGGCAGGTCGAAGAAGTATTGAAGTGGGTGATTAGATAAGACATGACATATATGCAACTTATCGGGGATACGTTCCTGAATCGAAAGATCAAAGATTAGGATAAAATATAAATAGGTAGTCGAGTATTGTCTAGTTTCCCGGTCAATATTATTTTCATTACTCTTTAATTATCTTATTCTTCGATTTTACCAGTGTTACCTATTGCTGTACTTTTCGATGTTTCTACTTTATTTTCTTATAATTGTTTTTAATAAATAGCTTATTCGCTATTGTGTTTGTTTTACTTAAGTATTTGTGTTTTGGATATATTTTACTTGAGCCGAGAGTTCATATATATTATAAACAATCACTTCACCTTAATAAGATAGGGATAAAGCAACGTACATACCATCTTCCTCAAAAACTTGTGAGATTACATTAAATATGTTATTTTAATTAATTTATAATATATTTCATATAATTTTAATTTCTTCTGGAAAATTTCATAGGTAGAAGAAACTTTTTCGACCTTTTATTCGACTCCTTACGTTTAGAGCAATATTAGAAGGTGTTTGGATTGACTTAAAAGTTGGTCAAATCTACTTTTAAGTCAGTTTTTGACAAATATAAAAAATAACTTAAAATAAGTCAAAAGTGACTTAAAATAAGTTAGGAAGTGTTTAACAAGTTCAAAAATGATTTAAAATAAGTTTAAAATGACTTAAAATAAGTCAAAAACCAAAAATAGGTCTCTCCATACTTTTTATTTTTTGACTTAATATTCATTTCAATTTGACTTTTTATTTTTAAATTAAAAACTATTTTTTTTAGCCAATCCAAACGGGCTCTTAATCTAAACGTACTTTTTTTGACTTAATATTCATTTCAATGCTCATATGGTTTTTTTTTTTCCCCAATCACAAAGAAAACATACTCATGATTGTTGAGAAAAGAAATAAATTGATTAAAAATTTGTGTGCATAGAATAATTTATATTTTCTATGAATACACAATTTAAAGCATCTTGGTTCTAGCCAACATCTTTTAATATCTCCACAAACCTGTTTTCAGACTTGCTGTATTAAAATTTAAAATTATTATTATTAAAGGGATGAGGGACACCTGTAAAATCAAAATTATAGGGGAATTTTCAATATTTGAAACAATATTGATACGTATATTTTACCCTTTTCAAATCATAGAAATCAGCGGTGGAGCTAAAAATTTAATTATAAATTCGGTAGAACTAAGTAACTTTAACATGAATAGAGTATTTGTATCAAAAAATTTATTAAATATATATAAATATTAAATTTAGAACTCAGTTATATATAATCATATAGAGTCGTTATTCTTAAATTCAGAACCCACAAAGTAGAAATTTTTGTCTGCCTCTGTGTGGAATTATATCGAATTTGTTGTTGTTGTAACTTAAGTTAAGAGGTATATGTATATTGGTACTTTGTAACATTTAACTTAAATATATATGCAAAAGATTTTATATATTAATATATATATACACTCATGATTCTTGATAAAATAAATAAATTGATTGAAATATATATTGCATGCATACTAAAATATATATATTGCATGCATACTTATATAATTTATATTCTATATGTACACACCAACAAATTTTTTTTTCAATTATAGAACATACCTATTTTCAGACTTGCTGTATTGAATTAAAATTATTTTTATAAAGAATGAGGGACACCTGTTAAATTGAAACTATAGGGAAAAATTTCAATGATTGAAGCAATAATTCAATTTTATTAATTACTACTATTAATTATTTTTGGCAAACGTGTCATAGTTATATTTGTTACAATTGGAATATAGGCAGCTCATATATACCCTAGAAAATTAATTTTGATTTTGCATTATTTAATTCCTTTTTTGGTAAGGAATTGTGAGGGAAAGTCCACATAATAGTCTTAAATTAAAATATTTATTTTGAGTAGAAACAAAATAAATATAAATATATATAAAAGAATAAAATAGAATGAGTTCATTCAGTTTTATCAAGATAAGGTCCCCTCTTATCGAAATCTCAAAGGTTGTTTTCTTTAGTATGAATGGAAATGGACATGTAATGCGAAGAGCTCCGTCAATTTGTTATTCGTTTATCGATAAATGAAGCTATCTCTTTATCATTTCAAGTTAAATATAACATCTTTTTTCCTTTTCACGAATCATAGAAAGTCGGAAACTAGCTTTGCCTCCACCTATATGTTTTTCTTGGTTGATAGTTTTAAAAAATTTCTAAAAAAGAGAAGTTCAAAATTCCATAAAAATCACCTTGCTTTGGTAAGTTGTTGTGACTCATTCACATGAATGTGTTTACACCATAACATGTATGGAATTGGGATAAACCTTACTAGTTACTATATAAAATAATTAAAGTATATAAAATATTGTAACGGGTAAAAATGTTGATAGTATAAAATAATTACAGTATCAGTGTGCATAAGTTAAATATAACATTTCAATTATATAATCATTTACGAAAAAATTGTGAATCAAACAACTAACTAGTTTAATTGCAATAAGAAAGGGAAGTGATTGTAATACACTATTGTAGGAGTACTTTAAACGGCAAACTCCTCTACTAACTACTTTACAATATCTTGCTCCTTATATAAGAGCGGTTCTCGATGAATATTTTATGTATTATAAACAACACACTTATGATAATCTTCCAAACAAGCACACGCTTATCATCAAATGTTTCTTTTATTACAAAGACTGTCTAGTTGTAAAAACTTATTCATGAGATATTTTATTTATATTCACGTCTTTTGAGAAGAGCTAGCCTAGCTATAAATAAAGTTCTAAATCAATAATTTAAACTCAAGTTAAAAATATTTTAACTTATATCCTTACTAATGCAATTTTCATTACTAAGTGTAATACTTATAACATGAATGATATATAACCAAACATGAATAACTATGGTAGGAGCTTGTCATTTGTAGCACCCAATTAGGGTTTGGCCTTGCTAGGTTATAGTAGTAGCATATAAAAAATGTCTCTACGTTTGTTGATAGTCCTAATTGAAGGGGGCGAAAACAAAAACTAGACGTATCTTACTGGATACAGTAAAAAGACAAGTCAGAATGAATAGCTAGTAGATAGAATGATTCATAAGAATTTGGAATATAAAGGCAATAATGTGAAGGATTTTTTTTTATTTTTTTTAGAAATGTCCAATCAAGAAGGTCACTATTTTTCATGTAGAAGATGAGCTGTCCATTTTAGAATAATTTTAAAATTTTTAAAAAGACATAATTTGTAGCAAGTCCATGATGGTCGGTTTGACAAAATATTTCATAATTTTTCTAGACTTTTTAGATAGGTACCGACTTTGTTTAGTTTGATTTCTTATCAATTTTTAGACTTTTTTTGGCCTACCAAATTAAAATTATTAGTGAACCTCATTCAATAATTAATAAATGCTATTTAAAGTAACTATATAGTGCTTACTCACTTCTCATTGTATTAATTGCTTGAACTAATACTGATTTTTCAGTTATTATAAATGCATGGGACATGTCAAAATATAAAGTGAAGGGAGGAACTTATCGATGCAGATTCAAAATTTAAATTTTATAAGTTCGTATAATAATTTTAAATTAATATATAATAACAAAGTTTATAATCAAATATTTTATGTACTTCTTAATATAAATACATAATCTGAACAAAAATAAGTGGGTTCACGTGGATCTGTATCTAGGTCCCCCTTGGGTACCAAGGAGATATTGGAGCAACTTTTTCAGAATTTTCTTATTTTGAATTTTGGATGAAAAGTTATTTAGTGAAGAATAAAAGGTGTTTTAACAATTGTATTTCTTTTTGAAATTATGTAAAAGTTTTCCAAAATTGTCTTTTTATTGTTAGAAGGGCAGAGATAAAACTGATCTCTTTGCTAAAATATTATATTGTATATATAAGTTAAATATTATTTTTTATGTATTTATATTATATCTTTGAATTTTTTTTAGCTAGTTTTTATGCTATTACTCGTTGAAAGTGCCTTAACTATTCAATGTTTGCCAAAAATAGAAATAAGAAACTAATTAATAATGACTCTTGGACCAAAAATGTCCTAGGCGTAGGAGAGATCAGAATAACATGAAACGCCTAGATGATATTTTTATTTTTGGGTTGCAATATAAGTAGATCGAAGTCATTCTGTTATTTGTCTCCGAAAACTCAAATAAAGAAAACAAACGAACCCCTTGTATTTGGAAATATTAATCTTAATCAAAGTCATTATCTATTAATTAGTAGTATTAAAGCCTAACCATATTTTGTAAAATAAGAACCCTATGACTAGGGTAAGCTGAATTCAACTTTATACACTGAGCCATTAATTAAGTCCAAAAATGGTGAATGTGATGTTAGAATTTCTTCTGAATTTTTTATTTTATTTTGATTTATCATAATTGTGTTATACTCAAAAATAATTTCTACAATACATATTTTTTTTTTTTTAAAAGAGAGTTTTGGACTCTATAAATAGAAGATCTTTTATTTTCATAAATAACACAATAACATTCACGATTTTATTGTGTGTGCGCGCTTCGTAAGATATGGAGAAATAATTTTAAAAATTAGTGTTTATATTTTGTAACACTAAGATTGTCTGAGATAATTAGATCATATCTTGTATCGACCTATAGAAGCACTAATTTATGTATGAAACTATAGTGAGTGAAGATATTAAAAAGGGACGAAATAGACATATATTGTATGGAAGAAATTGTTTTAAGAGACCTACAAATTCCTGAAATCAATGAAGACTTAGTTTTATACCCTTAAAATGAGACTTCCTGCATAAGTCTCAATTAGTTAGGCTTTAAACCGAGTACGAAAGTTGAGTCATTATGATGGACATGAACTTCATTAAAGAAGTTGTAATAGCTAAAAATCATGTGAGTGATAGCTAGTATTTCGATTGTACTTGAAATTTAATTTTTCCTAAGTTTAACATTTGCATATGCGAGTTATTTCATGCCATAAATAAACGCAAAAATAGCCAATTGTCAAACTTGTATTTGCAAATATTTAGTCATTACCAAAATGGGCCTCAAAGTCTTTCAATAAGGAAAGAGCCCAAGTTTGTCTCATCCCTTATTGAGACAATATAATTGGGCTTTTCATGCAAAGGCCTTTTGCATGAAATTATTGAGTTCAAAATTCCAAGGCCCAATCCATAACCCCCACCCACCCACCCACACCCATCATATGTGCAATTTTGACTAAATTTATTTACTAGGGTGAATTTTTGCGAGAATTCAAAAATATATAATATTAAATGCGATTTACATGTATTTTAATATAACAATGATAACATATGAATTCAGAACTGCGATTATAAATATGTTGAGAAACACCATTTACTTCGAGTTGTATTTCCTTTTTAGCAAGCTAAGCATATTCTAAAATTATTGTTCAAGTTAAAAATACTAATATAGTGGGTCGAGAATCATAAATTCTCAGATTCAAAATTCATCAGAGACAAAACACACTAAATAATTTCTTCTCATTTGTCGTTTGAATTCACCAGAGACAAAACATACTAAATAATTTCTTCTCATTTATCGTAACCAGGGTGACACAACATTATATGAAGCTAGTCGAGATGCACACAAGCGAATTGAAACATCAAAATTTTGTTAAAATTATTAAAACGTCAAAATAGTCAAGTGCAAGACTATTCAAAATTTCAAAGCAGATGAACCAGTTCTTTGCAAGTTGCATTATTTTCTCTGTCACTTTTCAGAAGAAAAATAATCATAAATATCTGCTAATGGTGGAATCAAAACCCTAGATTTATCTCTTTATCATCATTATGGCTTCCCCAATTTCAAATGCACAAATTTAGTCACCAATCATATAAGTAAGCGCTTTTGATTCTGCTAGTTTTTCAATTTTTAACGTTCAAATCTGTTCATATTTGCCCAGTACACTCAATTTTTTTTTTCGATTTTTGTAGTTTGAAGGAGCTTATTGTTCTATAAAAAGATGCATATAATTTATACTCGTCGAGTAATTATAGTTTTACTCATTGCTGCTACTGCTGCTGCTGCTGTTGATTTAGAGGTAATTAATAGCTAGAAAGAGAATTGATTTTTGTGTTTTAAGCAAAACCCATTTGATCAATTTTAAGTGTCTTATTGATTGTTTATTTGTGTGTTAGATCAATGGAGCTGAAAAAACAGGTGTAGATGGAGTGATTTTGAGTAGTAATAGTAGTGTGAATGAGAAATTAGATCCGATAGTTACGAATAGGAAAAAAGATGTTCAATTGGAAAATGATAGTTCGAGTGGCGGAATGAGGTCAAAGGAAGCTGGGGATAGGAGGAAAATGAATAATAGTAGTGAAAGTATTGGTGAGTTGGTGAATGTTAGGGGTAAGAACAAGTTAGATGATAGTAGTGTGAAAAGGGGTGATGAGAGAGGAGGGTTGAAAGAAGGTGAAGGGGAGAAGAAAGGAAAAGATAGTAGTTCCGAGAGAGATGACGGGAAAGAGGATATAAAAGAAGCTGAACAGCAAGAGAAAGCAAACAATAGTAGTTCCGATAAGGAGGAGGAGAAGGGAAAGATTCTGCCTGATGGGATTCAGTCTAGAGAGGTGATATTGCCTACAAGAAAGGAGAGCTTTCATGGAGAAGAATGTGATTCATCTTATAGTTGCACAATAGAGGAAAAGGCATTGGTTGCATGTCTAAGAGTTCCGGGAAATGGTACGTGTGTGGTCCTTCAGATTTTCCATTTATAGATATATCTGCTTCCTTGCATATTTTTATTAACAAAGAAGTTGTGCATTGTCTGTACATTATGGAAAATTGGCAATAAATACTTTTGCAATATTTTCCTGTAGCTGATTAAGTGATCCAAATTTATCCTTTTATATGTCATTAAATATGTATTTGAAGTTACTTGTAAACTTTGAATGCTTTTGAAAAATGCTCATGACTCCAAATGAGAAAGTGCTCTGTGCTGGAGGACCGGAGATAGCCTTTAAGTTCATTTATTGAATTGGCATCGAATATTTTATTTACCCTTTCAAGTGTATTTTGAAATTTCTTTCTTATTTTTAGGCTTCCTGCATAACTCTGTCTTTAATACTCAATTCTTGTGCAATAATCTTCAGACGGAAACTAGTATCATTTTCTCTTGATAACTATAGTTATATAATTTGTCCCCTCCTTCCTATCCCAAAAATGATTTTGTTCTGCTCCTGTTAGTCAGTATGATCAGTTGTTGTAGAAGTCCTGTTTTAGTATCTAAATTTAGAGATTGTAATGATAGACAACTTCCATGGCTGGTTACTTAACATAGACTGTGCCAGTGATATATTCCTATTAGCAGTTTAGGAGAGGGAAATGGAACATTATCCTTCTTTGAATTTACAGTTTCATATCTAGCTTGAGAACATTTTTTGATGTGCGGGAGTTATCACGGAAAACGGAAACTAATTGGAGTTTTATCAATTTGTCAACTTTGTCTCAAAGGGCAAGGTCACCGCAGGCACTGCTTTCTCCCCCTATCTGTAAAAGAATAGTCAGAATAGTGACTAGTTATCCTACTCACATCTATTACTCCTTCTCCTTGCTTCAAGTCCAAAAGAAGTTGGGGTAGGCCATGGAAATCCACTGTCAAAATAGGTAGAGTTAAGTGGATTTTCATGCATCAGCATTTATCATGCGCTGGAAATTATTGCATCAGCTCATGTACGATATTAAACATTTAACTGGGGCCCTCCAAAATAGGTGCTGCTTCATCTGTATGATGTGTGCTCGTGATACATGTCTTTAGCGAATGGCTCAAAGTGTTCCTGTCAGTATAGTGTACCATAAGTAGGATATTCTCCAGGTGGAAGTGTCTATCTTGTAATCAGATGGATTATTCATTTTTTTCGTTAAGTCATGCCATTTCAGTTGGAGTAATAACCTGTTGCTTTCCCTTGCAGAATCTCCAGACCTCTCACTTTTGGTTCAGAACAAGGGAAAAGACACTGCCAGAATTTCTATTATGGCTCCTAAGTTTGTAAAACTGGAGCATAACGAGATTGAACTCCAAGGGAAGGAAAACAAGAAGGTAATAATACTTTTCTAGCAGTATCTTAGAGCATTCTGAATTAAATCTGATGAATAGGTGGCCACCTTGAATGTCGAGCTTCCCTACTTGAAACCCCATTGAGCTTAAATGCCCCGAAAGCAGAGAGATTTTGACTTTTTGAGGATATAGCTCTTTCCCCAGCATTGATGTTCTCAAGATGGATTTGCTTATAGTATAATTATGATTTGTCTTATCTCATTTTAGAACTTTAATCAAGTTCTTACTTTATCTAGGACCCATTATTGGAAAGAATGTAGAACTAAGTGAGGAAATGGAGGTTCTGGTTATCTTAATAGATGGAAAAGACTTTCCAGTCTCTTTAAATGGTTATCTTTGATGAGTAGGTCCTTGAATGTAAACCTTCCCTACTTTAAACCCTAAGCTTAACTGCCCCAAAAACAGAGATTTCAGGCAATATTTCTTTCCACGGTATCGATGTCCTCCAGATGGTTACCCATAGTATAATCATGATTTGTCTTGGGGAAAAGAATATGATTGCTCATTTGCCCCTTTTCCTCTCAAAGAATAGTGACATCAATTCAATTGTAGCTATGGCTTACCACTTCCTTTAAGTGCTGTCTTTCGTTTTAAGTAGAAAAAGATGGTGGAGTTTAACTACAGCCGCAACCGAGAAACAACCCCCCCTCCTCCCCGGACCAATCTGGAAAATTGAGCGCCTCTGTCAATTCAACTATGTTATGATATTAATTATGTATAACCAATATGAACTTTATGGACCTCTGAGAAAGTATTTCTGATGATGAATCAGTATGATGATATCTTGGTAGTCTGCTAGCAATTTTAAGTTGAGGTATGTCTGGGATATGTTAGAGACCTTTTGATGGTTTGTCTAAGTTTTAGCCTTTAGGTAGCTACAGCTTATGAGTTTGGTGCACTGCCCTTTATCAATACTTGTTGTGTTGTCATTCTCTGTGTTGTTTGCATGAATGGGATTTCGCTGAAGTAGATATATCATTTACAGTTGTAAGCTGTAACAAATACATTTTCTTCAGTGAGTGTTTCTCTGGTATATCACATTTTGAAATGATAATAGAAGTCCAGGAGTGGTTATGGCTTCTTGTTTCACTTGAGGAGTAATTAAAGGTTAATGAGCTGTTTTATCGTCAAGCTTGTTGATATCTGCGCAACACTGCTGCTGCTCAGTCATATGGTTTGATGCCATTTTATTCTGAGGCTCTAAAAGGGCATAAAATATGCAGACTGGTCCTCTGATCTGAACAATGGAGAAGAGTGACTAAATCTGTGTATTATTCATCTGCAGGAGGGATCTCCTTAATTACTATCAGATGAAACATTCCTTGACCAATTTTTCTGTTTTGCATTCCTTTCAAAGTTGTCTAAATAAGGTAGCATTATAGACAGTTCATGAGTATTGGTCACATACCAATGTCACATGGATATATCCCATTTCTTTGAGAGTCAACCACCTTTTGTTGATGCCTGATAAGAACTTGGGCATTTAAAACTATGTAATTTTCTCATCAGGAGGATTCATCACTTAAAAAGAACTGTTTGAAAGCTAGTAAATGGTGATTTCTGAAGTGTTCTGGCAAAGATTAATATTTCAAGTCTTAATTTTGCAAGTGTTTTACTATTTTTAACACGAAGCTGTGATGCTTGCTCCTGATGCAGATGAAGGTTTCTATAGGGAATGGAGGAAATGACAACATTATCATTCTGAAGGCAGGGGACGGTCAATGTTTACTTGATTTCAGGAGTCTGATTGACAATGCTGATAAAACATCTCAGTTCAATTATGTTCTCCCATCCTTTGGAATAATGTGTTTGGTTGCAATTGCATTAGTAGCTACAATCTTGTTGTACATAAAGCGGAGGCTTCTAGTAAGCAATGGCCACACGTATCAAAAGCTGGACAATGCTTTACCAGTTTCCAGTGGCGGAAAGGTAGAAACGCTCTCAACTGATGGATGGGACAATAACTGGGATGACAATTGGGATGACGAGGAGGCACCCAAAGCACCATCCTTGCCAGTCACTCCTTCACTCTCTTCTAAAATCATCTCCTCACGACGGTCTAGTAAGGAAGGCTGGAAAGATTAATCTTGACGAGTATCCATGAAATGCTTTCTTTGCATCAACCTTTTTTCCTTCCACTTGGTAAGTATAGGGAATAGAAATGACTTAATTGCACAGTAGTCGTGACTCGTGACATTACGATTCAAATTGTGACCTCTTGCCATCTCGGGCTGTCCCCTCGGACTCTTCCGTTTAATTATCTTTGAAAGAGGGAAGTCCCATTTGCTGGGCTTGATGAGAAATACCCTTTAGCTTGAGTTTCTTCTTGTTTTTTTTCCTTCTAACTTACTCAGTATTCTTGCTTTTATGGGCCTATAAAGTCCAAAGCATCAGTATACTATCTAAGAGTATGATTATGTAATGTCAAAGAGGCTGATTCTACATTTTTCTCGGGTCGAGGGTTTATCGGAAGCAACCTCTCTAACCCTTAGAGGTAAAGGTAAGGTCTGCGTATACCCTATCAAGGTCTGCGTATACCATATTCTCCTCAGACCCCACTTATGAGAACACACTGGATACGTTATTGTAAAGAGGTGGATTCAAGATTTCAAGTTATTGTAAAGAGGTGGATTCAAGATTTCAAGTTAAAAGAAGTGACATAAATACAATCACTTGAGAAACAGGTGGATTGTCACATGTTATTTATGATAGTTTGGTTTCAATAAGCATTATTGAAGTTCTTTGAAAGAGTTGTCATAATTTATAGGAGAAAAATTAAATAATATCATGGCACTAAAACAATCATTAAAGTGATTTTTCTATCAACTGTTTGTCACATGAAGCCGCCATCATGATATAGAATCATGATATGATATCATACTATGGAATTATGAGATGAAATTGAAGTTTTGTTTGGACATGCAATATGAAATTGTTGTGTTCGTATATTTTCTCATAAACATAAGAATTTCATAAGTTGTAAAACTATTAAACTAGTCCTAATTGTTTATTCAATCTTACCAAATAAACAAAAAATTATTAAATCGCATAATAAATTATTACGAAGCTATTTGTTCTCCACTTAAGTAACTGTTTCATCTAACTTTAATTCAATAAAAAAAAATTGAACATAAATTGTAGTGTACTAGTCTTTAATATAATCCTTCCACATAGTGCGGACAATTTCCTCACGTTGAACTTGCATTTCTCGATTATGTGACCGAGAAGACGAATCAACATTGTTACTTTGAGTTGTAATAATTACAAAACGGTAGAAGTAATAAATTAGATGTTGGAGTAAATGAAGAGAACAAATTTATTACTCAACAATCGGTTGGTGTGAGTTAAAGTGACTATATGTTGGTGAGAATAATAAATTTTAAAAAGTAATGATGCGATTATAAATTTTATTTACATATGAAATAAATGGTTAGGTAGATATAAATGTGGGGTTGTTTTAACAAAATATAAACTTGTGGATCATTTTTGTATTAAAAATATCTCAAATCATGATATGGAATTCTCATATCATGGTTTTTGGAGAATATGGAATCACATCTCATGATATGGAATAAGAGTAAAATCACATATCCAAACGCTGATTCCATATCGTGAAATGTTATCGCATGGCCAAACGCCTACTTAGCAAGATTTTTCTAGACCCTCTTTGTGTTGTTCAATATTCACTTTGAAGTCTCGATTAATTCATGCATTTTTTATCAAGATTTTTTATTTATTTACTGGACTCGAATCTAAAATTGTGATTAATCCTCTTAAATATAAAGGGGTTTTATTCATTTCAGTATAATCTTCGATAATTTACTCATATCTTCTCGTTTTTTTTTGTCTTATTTCCCAAATTAATTAGCTTAATTTCATTAGGAGGGAGATTTCATGTTTTGACACGTGTCAACTCCTGATTAGATCAGGATGGACAAAAGCACGTGCTATTGATGTGGGCCTGCCACGTGGTGGGGTCCAGGATAAGAACATGCACGAGAGGTCACGCGTTGCCACACGTGTCCCGTGATCTCGCAATGTTAATCACCGTTGATTATGATAGGTCCATGAGATGAAGTTGTCCTTTGGGACCCACTCACATAACTATATGATGGTAAATTTTTGGTCTCTATAGTTCCAACAATCCGCGGAGAGCACCTTAGTATACGATCGTAAATTATAATTGAGAGTCTGATTACACCTAAGGCCACATTGATGTTGTTATTGTTCAGACACACTTCCTATGTTTATAGTCACCTACGCTTTTGTATAATGCCTCTTTCATATAATTATACAGTATAGACTCTATATCACTTCAGCGAGTACGTTGAATCCTTAAAAAATATTGAGGGTAGCAACCCACTATCCCTCGGCAGGGTTTGAACTAGAAAGGGTTTTTTTCGTTGTGAAACTATATATACTAAGGCACATTTCACATCAGAACGAAGAAAATTTTAAAAATTATATATAAAATCTTGAGATTCAAAAGTCTTGGTCAGATAAGGATCGTGGCAGAATTCTTGTCTGACTTGTCAATCTTATCATTTTTATTTTCGAACTACGCTATTATCAAGCTCAAAAATATACGTAACAAAGTAAATTTGTGCAAGCTGAGTACTTTATTAAACAATTATCCGGATGCAAATTAATATTTTTTCTATTTCAATTTATTTATCTTAATTTAACTTGACATGAAATTAAAACGAAAGTAGTTAAAAGGACGAAAAACGCCAAACCGTCAAAAAATAAAATTATATTTGGGGAATGGGCAAGTAGTTACAAAAAGATGAAGGGCTCAAATGTCAATTTTTAGTTAGCAAGGGAGTAGGGACGTTAAATGTATCTATCTATACAATATCCCCTAAGATTCTCTTGTCTCCTTAACTTTTTGCAATTTTCATTTTCCTCCCCATAATAAAAAATAAAATACATATTCTATCCCCCACTTTTCTTGCATACTTCGTCTATTTATTTTTACTTGTTCATTTTCGATTTTACATTGTTATTTATGAAATAAATATTAATATAAATACTTTATTACAATTCTTATATTAGTTGATATATATATATATATATATATATATATTTTCATCTGATATATTGTATTCATGTGATAATTCGATTAATTTAGATTCACGCTACGTTGGATCGGTCCTCACTTTTTTTCCTTTTCTTTTCTTTTGGCTTTTCAACGGTCGCACTTAGAAATCTCTGCATGGGAAAAGTGAACAAAGAAGAAGTTTGGGAGATTGTGTTATTTTTTACACTTTTTTTGTGGGGCTCTATGCTTTGATTTTCATTTCCCTCTTCAAACATCTCACTCAATTTGTTATTCGTATTTTCGGTGAGGGATTTAAAATTTTCAAATTATAGATTAAATATGTTATAAATTACATTGAGGAATAGTAAACTTAAACTTGAGATATCTTCAAGTTTTGATCCTAACTAGAGTGTAATTGTTCTTTAACATCATTAGCATACAAAACTTAAAGTTCTTATAGTCAATCTTTTGTACTAAGCATAGTTTCGTTAGTGGTGTCTGATTAAGAATTTAAAGTTTATAAATTTCTATAATGAATATGCATATATAATAATATTTGAACGTATGATTAAATATTTGATTATTTTTTTTAATAATTCAGAAAAAAATTACTGAATTTTCGTGAATTCGTACGTGTATGATGTAATTGGAATTCCATTACATCACCATATCATTACAATTCCAACATCTTTATATCATCATTTCATTATCTTATTAACTATGATAATAACATTTAACAAAAAAAGAAAAAAGACAAGAGCATCGACGAAAATGGTAGTTAGCCTAATTTTTGTTGCTTATGTTAGTGAGCCAAATCTTAATCACATTTTCATATTTTTCATTACTGAGTTCGAATTAGCAATTTGTTATAAAATAAGTATAATTTTATAAACAAAGTTTAAAATGAATTGAATAGACGCAGATTTTACCACTAGAAGATTGTTTAATTTTGATATATCGTCGACTCTAAAGAGAAGTATTTGAAGAAATTATAATTTGTTATATATTTAATTAAAAATATTGTCAACTCAATGAAATTAAATTCCACTAATTTATGTCCTTTTTTTCCTTAATTAAAGGTATCATTATTTTGGACCACTAAATAAGAGATATTATTATCTTTTTTCTACTTTGCTTTTTTTTCTTCTTTTTTTTTTCCCGCGTAATCCTTATGTCCCCTTTGCATCTTTTTCTTTTATTATATTATATCACTTTTAAAGCACAAAGTGGATGCTTTTTTTGTTCTAGTTTCTCCATGCGTAATTAGTTAGGAAAGATGTTTGTTTATTTATTAATTAAAATAATTATCCACCCAACTATTTAAATTAAATTTTTTAACACAGGCATAAGACATATCTCGTTGAATCGATCTTTTTCGTCATAACGAGAATTGAACTTCCTCATGTTGTTGACTGACAGATATATAATGTACTACTTCAATCTAGCGATTTGTTAGGAATAAGTTTTGACTTGCTTCTTTTCTTACGGTCAAATGATTTTCAACTCGTTTCTTTTTATTAGTAGGATAAGTTTGAAATCCATGTATATTTTATATATACTAACTAAAAAAAAATGAATTCAACTAGCTATTTGTGTAAAGATCCCTAATTTAATTTAACGTTTTCTTGTCTCTAATAGGCATAGGTAAAATCAAGATTTTTAACTTATGAATCTTAGATACAATTCTTTTTACTTATTGAGTTTGTTGTTAAATTATTTATGTATATTAATTTTTTTATATAAATATAAAATCAAAATCAAAATTATTGAGTTTTATCGAACTCGTACTTATAATAGTCACCTCTTTCGTGAAGTGTTCTTTTAATTTTCTATTAATATCTTTTTAGAGGAGATCTAATGGTAGGGTAATTGAGCCTAGAGGTACAAAACCTAAAAGATTTAAAGACAAACAAGATGATTTATGTTCATTATTATTATAATTTTCTTTTTTTAATAATTATTTTATGTCTCTTTCATAATAACCACACAAAACGGCTACTATACAATTATTATTATTTTATAATTAATGCAACGTAACATTCATACTGTTTATGTGGTTAAGCTATGATTATAATGACGAAAAATAAATCATGCAAAAACATTTAATATTATGAAAAGACATTTTGATGGAACTTTTCCTTGATTAATTATTTATTTCAATAATTCTTGTGTTTGTTTTTTGTTACAAAAGAGAATATAATAACAGTGTCTTTTTATTTTTTTATTTTATGGATATAAGAGTTAGAGATTAAGTTGTATGCACTGTATACAAATTATTTACACAATTAAGTGGCTTACAAAATTATGTTAATCTTAATTTAAACTATAAATGATAAATCATTAATTATAACAGATTAAATTACATCAATAATCTAAACACCTTATTATACTCGGTACATTATATATACATATATAAAAAAATTCCTCTTCTACCCCTCCCCCTCCTACTCAAAAAATGGGCTCGAACCCGCAGGGTGATACTCTGATTAATTAAACTGACCTGCTAATTTCTTTCTTCTCGGAGCTCTGATTAGAAATAAGAACAATAACTGAGTTTATCACGAAACAACTTATGATGTTCATGATGGGGGTGGAGGATATAAAATTAAAGTTGATGATTATCAAAAAAAAATTGTCCTACAAATATAATTGTAAAACGACGAGAGTCAAAATCAAAGTTGTCATTTACATAACAATTATGTTGTGTCAATTATAATTAACCCATTTTAAGTTCTCCACTTAATTCTTTTAACTTTAATAGTTGGGCCATTATATATTTGATTATTTGTTAACGTGCTTGTCAATTTTATTACTCCAATTATTTACCACTTTTTGCAAATTAATTATCATAATTCATAAGTCTCTTTACATCATTCTTTATATGGTAGGAATTCACTTCAATTTTACCATCACCATCACATCCTTTATAAAGATGATTTATAATTGGTAGAAACCTATCAATTTAAACAATTAATTATTAACATGACTTTATCTGATTAAACACTTTTTAATCTAATAAGCATTTATTATCATGCTTTCATTTTTCAATTAATTATATTTCAAATGCTAAATTAGAATTACCCACATAAATTTATATATACAGCTGCAGAGACAGAAATTTATACTTACAATTTAAACAGTCAAGCAGAGTTATTCAATAAATATCTGTATCGACAGACATAACATGTACTTAGTAAAATATTTGAAATGAACGTAAGCTAACCAGAATAACAACTATGTCAAAAAAAAATTAAAATTCTCAAGTTATATATATTGACTGTCCATTTAATCATTATATGATGTACTTTCTTTAATTTACAATTTGTAGAAAAAAATGAAATAAAATATGTAGATTGACTGGCAAATTGTTCCAAAAAACAAATCTATCAAATGTCAGAATGATGGGGATTGAAAAATCAAATATTTGGAAACAAACAAATAAGTGGGAGGAATTGCACATGTAAGAGAAATGGACACTTAGATGTAACAAAAAATAAGATCAAACAAAAATAGTTTAATCTCAAATTAAAATGAAGTAGAATTCAAACATTCTTACCAGAAAAACACAAACAAAAATTTAGGCTGATGCAGCACCTGTCTCCTTGATTGGCTCACGTAAAATATATCGTAAGTGATCGAGTCAGAATTTTTTCTAAGGAGATATAAAATATACAAAATTAGGTCCGCGCTTGCTTGATCGATTTGCGCCTCAACTAGTACACCTTGCTAGTCCAATGTCCATATTTTCTTCTTAGAAAAGGAAATAGTACACTTTTATCAATTTAACGTTGCATAGATAAAATAGTACACTTTTATCAATTTAACGTTACATAGATAAAATAGTTCACTTTTATCAATTTAACGTTATATAGATAAAATAGTTAGTGCTATCTATCGAAGATGACTCGATTTTCCATGCTTAATTTTGATATTTTTGGTTAATTAAGGAGGCATAAATCTTTATTACTGCAACACATCCTTCAATATCGCACATTAGCAATATAATTCGACTTGTTATGACAAGTACTTATATTTCATTATAATATAAGTGATATGATTATGTAAAAAGTAATAATTTATCCTTCAATAATACACATTGATTATTTATAAATATCGCACATTAGCGATGTAATTTGACTTGTTATGATAAGCACTTATATTTCATTATGTAAATATTTTGTATGCTTTTTATCGGTGTCTAGAATTTAAACTCAGATTTATTTCTTGTATTCCACCATCTCCCCACTCCCTCTATTTGAAATATAAAAAGTTACATAATAAAAAAAAAATAAAAAAATTTGAACAAGTCGTGGTCAATAAGATTTATTTTTTTCTTGTTGTGATAGATAGATTTTTTTTCTCATTAATTGATTTAATAATTGCCATATCTACACCATCACGGGAATTAGTTTGACTTAATTGTTTTGACTTTTGTATAATGTAATGTATAAATATAGCTGTTAACTATATGAAGTCAACACTAAACTAATTTAATTTCTTTGTTGTTTGTGGAATTTATTGCTTGATTTGTGCAGATAATTACGTAATTTTGGTGACTAGTGAGTATGTAAGAATAAAATTTCCAAATTAATTTGAAGACTTCACATATCACATACAATTTTGGGCATTAATGAAATAAAATTAAGACATCAAATATTGTTTTTTTTAAGAGCAAAGACCGGATCGGTGAATAGAAAGAGCAGATTTATCTTAATTAGGCTTTTGATGAAGCAAAGAAAGATATTATTTGAATTTAGGAGATTTCTCTATAAAAAATAAGGAATGTTAATCTTATATAGCGGATCAATTTTTGTTAAGTTAATTTAGGCTAATCCTGTGAACATCTCATACCACATCGTTATCCGTGACCAAATTTAAAAGGGTAATGCTAAATAACCATAAAATTTGATCAGAAATTTTAAAAAGTTTATAATATCTTCTTTTTTTAAAAATAAACTGATCTTTTTTCCATTTTTTAATTAAAAGATATTAAAGTTAAAAGGATAAAAATGTTCAAAGAGATAAAATAACATAGGTAAAAAATCATTCTGGCCAAAAGAATTTTTTCCAATCCAAAATTTCAAAATAACTTCAAGAATGATACATTGAACTTGCGATCTAAAATATTTTTTGAATCACATTTATTATTTCAATTAAAAGGGCAACAATGAAATTTATCAATTTATATTTTTCCTACTAAATGATTAATTCAAATTATTAAACAAAATGAGTGATGCAATTGGGTCCATGACAAATATTTATTCTTAGTTTCTTATAATTAAATGATTTTCAATTGTTTTTTTATGGAAAAAAAAATCCCATAAAGATCTAAATATATTATATATAGGGTCCCGTGCACGCGGTTAGCACGTGAGGACCAAAATGGTCCCTAAAAGTTTGGTATGAGAATGGGATACTCAAATATCTTTATTCTATTATTGAACCATAACATTTAATTTCATATAGCATGCTCCATTAGTAATTATTGGATGGAGGAGAATTCAATATTTTATGTTATAGTTAAATTAAATATAAATATTGAGGTAAGTTTTGCGTATATTCTATCTATTTCGGATTATATTTGTGAAATTATGTTGTATATGTTGTTATTATTATTGTAGTGTTAGTGCTAATAGCGACCAGACATCTTAGTTGTTGGTTTCTAGAGATATATTTAGCGCATTAGTGCTCGTATGCTCTCGTGCAGGGCGGAGCCATCATACTGTTAGGGGGGGATATTACTATTTATACATGGTTAAAATTATTTTTATGTATATATAGTGGTTGTCGAACCCTCTTCGATTAGTTCGTGTGTTTAGTTCTTCAAATTTTGAACCCCTTATTCAAAATCCTAACTCTGTCACCACTCTCGTATATATTAGGTTGGATTATTATTGTTGTAACAATCATTTGAAGAGTAAAAACGAAATTGTCTAACAATGACCTATATTTAAATTGTTATAGTTGAAACCAACCGATCAATGAGGGTTCAATCGAACATCTCAACCATCGATAGAGATTTCGTCAATGTGCCGTTAATACTCATAAGTTCTTGTATTATGTTGAATTACTATTGTAGCAATATTATCATTTGAAGTAGAAGACTAAATCGCCTCACAACAATCTATATTTAAATTGATACGGTAAAAAAAACTCTTAATTCATGAACTTTTGGATATGGTTCGGTCGATCAACGAGCTAGTGAATCGACTAAACATCTCAACCATCGATAGAAATGTTGACAGAGCGTCATAATGCTCGTATGCTTTCATAATAGGGTTAATAGATTATTATTGCGACACACACCATCCTTTGAAGGGTAAAACTAAATTGTCTCACGATAATCTGAATAAGCAGCTCGATAACGAATTTCCTATTGGTGAGTCTGATGGGATGTCCCTCTTATTTGTTTTTAAATCATATGACATTGATGGAACACATGTAATAAGTTGTGTGAGAGGACTTAACTCAAGTGGTGCACAACAACAAGATTCTTCTAAAGGGAGAGATATTGTGGTTCCATGGATTGGACAAGCATATCTTAGTGAAGATCAACCTCGGCCATTGACAGCAACAAAAAAGGGTGTAATGTAAGGTAATAACAATAGTAGGTACAAAGTATCGAAGGTGGGTTGTAGTGGCGTGGTGGGCTGTTCCACTTTTAATCAGATCTCAAGTTCGTACTATGGATATATTTGAAGAAAATTCTATTGGAAGCGTCACCTAAGATAATGGGCTTTGTAGTGCAAAATTCGAATTTATTTGGAGTTTTACTACGGACTATAGATATCGAGTGGAAAAAAAAATAAAAATAGGTACAAAGTACAAACCAACCGCTCATATATATGCAATCATATTAAAGGCCATTTGGCCCCTATGTCATTTATTCCTTCTATATTGTGTAGTTGAGCTTCTCACAACTACTAGAAGCCAATTTACCCCTCATTAAAGCCTCTCATGTCAAATTACAACTATATTACTTTCACGTCAAGTGAATTTAGAATTTAGAATTTGAAATTTGAAATTTGAAATTTAATATTGATTTTTATGACAATTTCAAGAACAAATATGTGGTTTTATGTTGATCCATGAATTTTATTTAAGACGTAAGGGTGCAAATATTTTATTAATATGATTCGAAAACTTAAATGTATTTGAAATTCTTATATTCTTAATTCGGGATATTATACAACTTAACAACTTCAATTAATATCTATAGGTGAATTTTGTTTGTTTTTCAACATTTTACACCTGTTCAACTAATGTTGATCAACCATTACTCAATATATATAATGAATATCAAACGCTATATATAGACGATAGGAATTATCTAAACATTATAAATTCTTGAACAACGAACAACCAATAAGAAATTAAAAGTTCACACAATCAATTTAAGTTCCATTAGAACATTTGCTTTTTAATTCGATTAGTGAATATTTAAAGACACTTTTGAAACGATTTGTCTTGTCACTTCATTTACTTTGTTTAAGTGCATGAACACTTAATACTATGATTTAAAAGAGAAATAGAGAATCTTGATTTCTAGAGTGATTTATCTAAGTTCATTATATTGATAATAATAACTTAATAAAAACATGATTAGAATATATGGCGGCCCTTTTAATAGAAAGAAAAAACAAAAAAACCTAATTTTTATTTATTTATTTTATTTTTTCACTTGGTATTCGATATTTGTGGCCCGACTAAATTAGGATTTCTGTCGGAAAATTCTATATTGGGTGTAAAACGCTTTCAAACAGAGGTGACTCCCGACTCTGTACATAATAAGATGATTCAAATCTGAGACCTTTAATTAAAAATGATGAAATATTTACCACTCCACAACACAAACTTTTACCCTAATAAATTTGGTATGACACAACATTAATCATAGTGCACTTGTTCACATTCCCTTTAAAGGACCTCAATTGTTCACATTTATAAAACATATAAATGCTAGTAACAATAATAATACAACAAGTGTACAACTACAAGTATACTTTATATATATAATTGTATTATTTATAATTAATGATATACTATATAGTTTTTCATTCATGAAAAAATTCTCATGTGATTGCTTATCTGTTTTCTGAACCCTTAATGTATCCCAAGACAATTTTGTTTCATTATTTTGTGTTGCTTTCACATACTTCACATGGCTTATTTCTCTAGATTTAATTTCATATGATATAATAAACTTATCATAATCTCATACCTAGCGGCGAGTATATTCCAGGATTGAAACCCATACTGACTACACTAATACTAGTTTGATAAAATAAAAATTAGTTATATCATAATACAAGCAATATTTCAGGTCAAAGGAATCAAAGGGGATTTTCTTTTTGATATTGTGGTTATATATTCAGAATTTCATCACGAGACCTAAGTATGTCATTCTCTACGTCAAGAAATATCTAGCAGATTGACGTTTGGTCCTAAAATGGTGTCGGACGGAGGCACCACTATGCCTCTTAATGAATCAAATGATCCTTCGTTTGATTCCAATGATTGTCATAAATCTTGAGATCAGCTCAGTTCACTATTACTACGAACCGATCAAGAGTAAATAATGAAGAGGTTGAAATCCATTTGAACTAAAGTAAATAATTTTAAATACTAAATTTTCAAGCATTATCACAATTTTTAATATTTTCAAAAACAAATTGGATCTACAATTAACAAGCTTCCACGCAATAGCTCATTTGAACAACTAAGCATTTATACAAGTTGAAATTCCATTGACATATAAATAAATAATTAAATAAGGAAAAATCCTTTTGGCCAGAAAATTTGGTTAGAATTTTATTTTACCTATGTTATTTTATTTTTTTGAACATTTTTAATCATTTAACTTTAATACCTTTTAACTAAAAAATGGAAAAAAGATCAGTTTATTTTAAAATTTAAAAAATATTATAGACTTTTAAATTTTCTGGTCATTTAGCATTACCCTTTTTTTTTTTTTTGTAGACAACATTAATGCACCATAAAAAAATTCAGAAACTTCCCGGAAAACATGCCATTTTGAAGTACTTGTAGATTTATGGTAGTGTTCAATTATAAATTAATGTATTTAATTAAAATAAAGTACAAAATGCATTGACCAAATAAAATGAAATTAAAAAAAAAATGTATTAATGGGGAACTGAAATTCCAAAGTCCAAGAATAAGTCAAATGATGGGTGCATAATATCTGGATTAATTGCAAATTTAAGCAACATACCCACTTAGAAATTGTGTTTTAATTAAGTTGTTAATTAATTAAATATTTGCAAATTTGTATTATTAAATTTAAAAAATCTATAATATCTTTTTTATTTTAAAATAAACGGATCTTTTTTCTATTTTTTAGTTAAATTGTATTAAAGTTAAAAGGATAAAAATATTCAAAAAACTAAAATAACATAGGTAAAATACCAGCCAAATTTTCCGGGCAAAAAGATTTACCCTCGCTAAAATTCCGCTGCTATTTTCCCCTCTCTTTGCATTAATTGCAAAAGTCATTTGAAATTTGAATTTATTGTAAAGTTTGTAAAGCCAATTTGAATATATATATAGTGTATATGCTCAATATTCGAGAGGTTTGGTACAACTACAACTAAATAATAAAGAAAAATAGAAGGTACACAAAAGTAATGGGATCACGGAAGAATATGAAAAGGGAAAAAGAAAACTATATATACTTAAAACAAATGAGAATCATATACTAATAAACCGAAATTCGTTTAAGGCGTAATGTGCATTTTTTACATAAAGTCTCATCCTTGCTAAGGTAAACCTGAACCATCGTGCTAACGGAGATTTCTGTTTTGATATTAACTATAACGATTCTAGATCAACTATCAAGTTATTGTTCTCTTTGAGGCTAAACCAATGAGAATTTGTGAGTTTTACTTCAGAAAAGGCCTCAATAGTTGATTTTGAATTCATTCTTATAAGTTGTCTAACTTTCTTGTGTCAAACGAGATTTTTTTTTTTAAAAAATCAACATAAAAAACATGATGACTTTACGTTATTCTCACCCTCCTTCAGTTTGCTACCACAATCCATTCAGTGTTGTGCTAAGAAAACACGAGTTAATCCGTGTGCATATATCATGTTAATTTGTAAATATGCACATGAGTTAACTCATCTTTATTGGTTGATTAACTCATCATTCAAAAGAAAAAAAATATTATTTTTTTCAAATATTTAAAGTTAAATAAATTAAGTAAAATTTTAAATGCTATAAAAAAAAACCCGACAAATAACACTCCGTCGTCATTAAAAATTTTACCTGCCAATTTTGCCCTTTCCTCATTTTCACATTACCACCGACATCTTCCATAATTTTTAACCTACTACTACGGCGCCGGCGGGTCAAATAACAAGTGGCCTTTTCGTTATTTCTCCGAACCGTCTGCCTTTTTTCACAAACATCTAAAACATTAATAAAATAAAATAAATAATATGAAAAAATAAAATGGGGACCTATACTCGTGTCTTTTACTTCTCAACCGCAATTAACGGCAAGTGTTGATAGATGAGCAAAATCTTATTTATTTTTCTACTTTTTGAAAAGTAATAAACTTTTTTTTAGCATTTAAGTTATATAAGTTGTCAACATAATTTTTATAGAAAATATTTAATAATTTAAACACGTAATAACAAATTAAATATCATGTTTATCGGATTACTATAATAAGAAAATGAACTTTTTGGCCTAATTCAACAGGTAAAACTTATTCAAAATTATATAATTATTCGTTTTTTTTTTCCACTCAGCATTTAGTACTTACATTGGAATCTAACTAAATCTAGATTCGCATCAAGAAGTCTTATTATATTCAGGGGTAAAATCTCCCTAAAAAAAAAGATGACTTCATATCCAAAGATTATTTCGAAAAAAATTCGTCTGTCACTTGTGTTGCCATTGTTATCCTTCTGCATTATAAATTGATTGTTGACACATTATGCATTCACCAAGGTGAATCAGGCGACCAGCACTCTTCCATCAGTTTTCCCCATTCAGGATCACAACGTTGTTTACAATTCCACCTTCATCCACAAGTCATAAAATTAGTTCAAATCTTCAAGCTTGCACAAAAACTCTCAAATTGTCATACAGCAACAACAGAAGAGAATTTTAACTCGTGATCGAATGAAAGATTATTTACAACTCCACCACAATCTTTGTTGGTTAAAATTATTCTATTTACTAATGTGAGACTACTATATCTCCGATACACCTATATATGCTAGATAAAATTGTCATCGATATAAGACTACTAACTCTGAAAGTTGATTCTGATATTAATGGTAAGAAAATAAATTTTGAACCAAACTTATCTTTGAAAGCTAGCTAAGTTATCCAAACATATAAGTAAACAAATTATATAAATATTTTTTTGACACAATTATATATAGCACCAAAAGAAAAACTCATTTTTACTCAAATAACCAAGAAAGGAATAGCAAAATAATAATAAATAAATTGGGGACCTATTCTCGTGTCTTCTAGTTCAACCGCATTCAACGGCCAATTTGGTTTATTTTGTATACTTTTTAAAAAGTGGAAACTTTTAAATTAAATTAAATAAATCTATGAAAAGTAATGAGAACAACAAATTAAAAAGCACGTCACCCATAATAACTCAAAAAAGGCAAAAGCTCCGTGATTACCGGCAAACGCCGGTTATGTAACGGTCACGGCAAGTTTAGCAACACACTAATTACTTATTAGAATGTTAATGACTTGTTTTAATTAAGGATTAGTCATTTTTGATTTGTTTAGTATTCTTACGAGTCAACTTCTTTGTCATTGACTCAAAAATTCTAATTAGTATGACATTTAATTGATGAATTAGTTCATTATAAAATGCACTTTTATTGACCGTTTATATTAATTGTTATCTGTTAGAGTCTGATACAGACAATTTCATAGAAGAAAATGCAATTTTAGTAAATATTGACAATGCAGAGTTGTACCTCGTAGCTTCATGTATTTAATGAATTTTTTTGAATTAGTTTATGAAAAGATTGAAAATAAAATACTAAAAGGAGCAGTTAAGTCACTTCACTTTTTGGTTGTTAAGTTATAAGAATTATAATCTACGACAAAAAGAAAATGTTTGAACTAAAAATTAGATAAAAATGCAAATATCAACATCACTGGATAAAAAATTAAGGTAGAGAAGCAACAAATTAGATTTTCCTTTATTTGTTTCAATATACCTAACAAAAAACCAAATATTAAAATCGAAGTGAGGAATTATCAAACAAATTAAAAAAAAAAAAAGTAGATTATGATGCACTAGCGAATATTTTAGGTAAATGGTATATAATATGGACTATACATTTGAATTTTAGGAATATATATTTATAATTATTTACCTATTATAGTAATAATATAGCAAATGCATGATACTCTAAAAAAATATTGACTTAAATTAGAATTCAATAATTTTAGTTCATAATAAATAATTTTGCGAATATAATATTTCTTTTTTGTTTGGATCTTTTTGGACTTTATCTTTGACTAAAATATTAATTTTTCAACTTGGTAAAAGAAAAATGTAAAAACTTGCACACTGTTCGAATATATTTCTTATAAGCGACCATTTGGCAATGCCAATTTTTTTTCCACATACAAAATAGTAATGACTCTTTTCTACCTTTTGAATTTTGTCCCTATGTTTATAGTTTTAGGATTATTCATATTTTTGTCGTTAGCAAATCATTTCGTATTTTCTTGATATTAGTGAAGCTCTCACGCAAAATGTATGAATTCCACTAAAAGTCTAAATTTACCTCACCAATACTTTTGAATAAGGTTTAAAATTACGATCCAATATAATTTAGAGCTTGTTAGAGTCATGATAACTACGAGATAATTTGCATAAAAGTATAAATTTTCAGTGTACCTCGATTATCGCATCATTTGTTCGTTGTTATTGTTCCTTGTTATTTTGAATGCTAATTAATGCTTTTCTTATGCTCGTTTTACTTCTATATTTCTTTTACCAACTGCTTTGATATATTTTTACTTGAGTCGAGGCTTTTTCAAAAATCATTTATACATTCTATTTTTTGAAGTTCCGTATGTTACTATAATTGTAAACCTAATAATACTACCCTAAATTTTGCATTTTATTTTAAATACAATTCCTTATATTAAATGAGACATCATTACCCTTTTTTTTATTAGTAGTGTGAAACATAGAAACATTACACACACTTTTTTTTTTTCTTCTCTCTCCTTTTAGTAAATAAATAAAATTTAATTTAATTTCATCTTCCTCCTAAATAGTCAGAACAAAAGCACATGGCACTATACCCCCTACCATTTTTCTCCATTCTCACAATATATTTTAATTTTTTTTCAAAAAATATTAAAAAATAAAAATAAATTGCATTGAATATTTTTGGCACTTTGTCTTCCCTCCACCATATATACTCCTTCAACCTCTTCTCTTTTTGCTCTCAAACTTCATTTTATATCAAAGGGATTAGTTTATCAGTAAGTTTTTATCTGATAAACTAACTAGCATTGCCCTTTTTTTTTTTTTACTTGTAGTTATTTGTATACAAACAACAGATCTGCACAGTGAAGTAATTTTTACCCACAAAAATGAAGGGTTTTCTCGGTTCTCTGGTTTTTGTGATTCTTCTTGTTCTTCCAGTAGCATTAGCTGGGCATAATTACGGTGAAGCTTTGAGTAAGAGCTTTTTATTTTACGAAGCTCAGAGATCTGGGTATCTTCCTCATAACCAAAGAGTTCAATGGAGGGGTAATTCTGGACTTGATGATGGAAAAGCTAATGGGGTATGTAATAAAATTAATTAGCTATTTGTTAGTTGTAAATTATTTGTGATGAATTTGAGTTTTGAGATTTTTATTTTTGCAGATTGATTTGGTTGGAGGGTATTATGATGCTGGTGATAATGTGAAATTTGGTTTGCCCATGGCATTTACTGTTACAATGTTGTCATGGAGTATTTTGGAATATGGTAGACAAATGGCTGCTAGTGGTGAACTTAGCCATGCTATGGATGCTGTTAAGTGGGGTACTGATTATCTACTCAAAGCTCATCCTGAACCTTATGTTCTTTATGGAGAGGTAAAAATTTATCCGCACCCGATATTTTGTCGTTCAATCATTGTGTTAGAGTGAGTGAAAGTCCTAATACAAGACTGACGGTCTGGTCTGCTTATATGAAGTTGTTGGGTTAGTGGTAGATGTCCTTTTTTTACATGGTATGTGAGTTAGTTCATTTCCGTTTGGACTCTCGAGAGAAATGAATTGGTGCTCTGCTTATACGAACTTGGACGTATAGATTGTTTAATTCGATATAAATATCGAGTGCGAGTAATCAATTAGCTAGAAACTTAAGTGGAGGTTGTATGTAACATGATTGAATTAATGATTTAATAAATTAATGGGTGATGTGCTTAAAGTCATTTTCAATGGAATAAGAGTGTGTTATTAACTAACTACTAACTAATATTATTATAATACACATAAAATTGGACCAAATGGAATGTTGATTTGTGTAAATTAAAGTTTAATTTGGATTTTAGTGGTTAATTAACTAATTTTAATTATGATTATGTTAGGTGGGAGATGGTAATACAGACCATTACTGTTGGCAAAGACCAGAAGATATGACTACATCAAGAGCTGCTTATCGAATCGACCCGAACCATCCCGGGTCGGATCTTGCCGGAGAAACAGCTGCCGCCATGGCAGCTGCTTCCATCGTCTTCCGTCGTTACAACCCTGGTTATTCTAATGAGCTCCTTAATCATGCACATCAGGTTAATTAATTTTCATTAATTATGATTTATGATTATAATTTAGTAATAAATTGGCTCAGTCTTCAGTGGGTACACTGTAGAGTGAGAAAGAGGTGTAGGTTAGTTAGGCGTTGGAAAAAGTGCGCATGTTAGTGAGGGCCCCGAGTAAATAGGCGGTTACGATTAGCTCAGCTTTTTTGTCGGTGTAGGTTAGTTGTGGGGGCGTACTGTTACTTTTTCATTTATTACTCTTAACGCCCTTCTATGCTCGTAATGAATAAATAAATCCCCATATATATTAACAGGCGCAAGTTAGCGGTAAATATTTGAACGATTTTTGAAACTTGTGATTTGAAAATATAATTTAGAAATGAGTATTAACTAAAGGAGGGTAGTTCGGTACATTAACAACCGTTTGTGTTCGTTCACACATGGTCTAGAAAAGAGTCGCAATCAAAAAAAGTAATATACGTAGTCTGTCATATAATAAATATTAATGATTAATTCTACGGCTTGTACTCGTGAATTATATTCACACGAGTACGATTTATGGGAAAGACCACTTATCAATGGAATCTATGTAGGTGATTCTATTGTTTGAACTCGTAATGTATAAGTTACATGAGGATGATTTTATTGTTGTTTTAAAGCTCTTATATTAACTAATATCTATAAATTAAAAGTTTAAAGTTGAATATAACGTTATTTTCACACTATCAAAGATTCTAAACTTTTTGGTTAAAGGAAAAAACTTTATTTTATTCGTTCCCTCAAAATTACTCAATGGGAATGGTCTTACGACATTGTGGGTCTTGGTCCTACCTTTTTAAAAGGATCCATGTGCATCGAGTAATGTTAGTTCAAGACACGTATTAATTACCACTATTTATTTACATACTAATGTTTACTTCGAGTCGAGATTTTATCATAAATAACTAAGATAAAGTAGTTATAAGTATAACGATAAGTTCTGCATACACATCATTCTCCTTTGTAACACAAACATAATTCCTTCGAGGAGCGGTTTTTCTTTTAATGGATTTTACATACAAATCCGAATTACTCGGGAACAATTTTTTTTTTTCATTTTATCACAATGTGAAATAATAATAATGAGCCATTGATAATTTTTACCTGCCGGTATAAATGTTAGCAAAAATCTTTCGGCGCAACAAAAGGATCATGGTGGGGCCCAATAGATTTTCCGTCTATCACGGGTAGTGTGTTAACAACCGTCTGATTACTACTCGTTGAATCTCAGCCGTACATCACTTTTATGATCCTTAATCATAGCTTTTTCCACGTGATGTCGATTGTCGGTGCAGTTGTACTGTACAATCACTTAATGCACACCTTCTTTACGTTTTATTTAGTTCCTAATATACCCTTGTTGTTCTGATTTAATTACGTTATTTGTTGTTTTCAGCTGTTCGAGTTTGCTGATAAGTATAGGGGCAAATATGATAGCAGTATTACTGTGGCCCAGAAGTACTACCGATCTGTCAGTGGATACGCGGTACGTGATTATAACTCTTTTTTCGAGTTAATAGATTCCCTCGTTAATATTTAATTAAAGTATATTATTACTTTTAATTACTTGAAATGTGCATGTTTTATCATTTTTGTTTTTATGATATATTCCACTATGTACATATTCATGTGTTATGTAAAATTTGTTGAAAGCAGTCCAAATATAACATATTTTCTAATGTGAAAGGATTAAAAGGGTACGTTTTAATGAAGTGAAGGTTAAATGTGTTAAGTCGTATCTATTACGAGGTCTAAAATCAGAATTTAGCTATAATTGAGGGACTAAAAGTGTTGTGTTAGTTTTTTTTTGTTTGTCATTTCTGCTTTTCATGTTTTATTTGTAAGTTCTAAATAATTAAGTGATAATATTAATTCACTTACTATCTTTGATTAGTTTGAGTTGTTTAACACATAAAATTTGAACAAGTAGACAGACATGTCTTATACGTGCACATGTGGCAACTAATTTTTGGTTATTTTTTGTTGCTACAGGATGAATTACTATGGGGAGCAGCATGGTTATACAAGGCATCAAACAATCAATTTTATTTGAATTATTTGGGAAAAAATGGTGATGCCCTTGGTGGAACTGGTTGGTCCATGACTGAATTTGGTTGGGATGTCAAGTATGCTGGTGTCCAAACTCTTGTTGCTCAGGTAACAAAATAAAAATCCAATCTTTTGTTGTCGTACACGTGTTGAATCATCCAAAATGTACTACTTTTGGAGGATTGGAACACACTTGATGACATTTTTGAAGAGTCTGAGCGACAAAGTTGACACCCTATTTTCTAAGCGAAGTGATATTTCTAACTCCGCGAAAATTAACTAATTGGTATTATGTGTTGGCAGTTCTTGATGTCTGGTAAAGCTGGTCATAATGCACCTGTATTTGAGAAGTACCAGCAGAAAGCAGAAAACTTTATGTGTTCATGTCTTGGAAAGGGTGACAGAAATACCCAGAAAACTCCTGGAGGTCTCATCTATAGGCAAAGATGGAACAATATGCAGTTTGTTACTAGTGCTGCATTCCTTGCCACTACTTATTCTGACTATTTGGCCTCTGCTGGCAAATATCTCAAGTGTTCTTCCGGTTCTGTCTCTCCGAATGAGCTCCTCTCATTCGCTAAGTCTCAGGTAAAGATATTAACTTTGATAGAGTGCTACAAGTCTGTATTATGACTATTCATCATAAATTGAAGCATGGAACTAGCAATGTGTTCTTGGTGAACTAATCATCATGTTTGATGTTGTTCTAGGTGGACTACATTCTTGGTGACAACCCGAGAGCAACAAGTTACATGGTGGGATATGGAAACAATTACCCGAGACAAGTACACCACAGAGCTTCCTCCATTGTCTCTTTCAAGGTTAATCCTAGTTTTGTTAGCTGCCGGGGAGGTTATGCTACCTGGTATAGCAGAAGGGCGAGCGATCCTAATCTCCTTACTGGTGCTCTTGTTGGTGGACCTGATGCCTATGACAACTTTGCTGATCAAAGAGATAACTATGAGCAAACTGAGCCTGCCACTTACAACAATGCTCCATTGATCGGTGTGTTGGCAAGACTTCATGCTGGTCACAGCGGCTACAATCAGCTCCTCCCAGGTACATTTTAGTGAATTAACTTCTTTATATGAGTATTCCGAGGATTCATCATAAATTGACTAGTTTTAGCTAGCTGTCACAATTACAACAACTTGCTTGGGATTGAGACGTAGTTGTTGTTGTTGTAGTAATAACATCTTTTTATAACTCCAATTAGTAATAATTTTTTCTTACAGTTGTTCCTGACCCAAAGCCAACGCCAAAGCCAGCTCCAAGAACTAAAGTAACTCCAGCTCCAAGGCCAAGAGTACTTCCAGTCCCAGGTATTTTCACTTGCTATTCGTATATCAATGTATTATATCGTCCAATTCTAAATATTGCAATTAGTCGAGTTTCTATGAGAAACAACCTCTCTATCTCCCAAGGTTAGGGGTACACACTACCTTCACCAGACTAGACTTGTCGTATTACATTGGATATGATGTTGTTGCAATAGTAAAGTTTCGATGGAATCTAATGAACAAATGTATTTTGCAGCTAATGCTCATATTACTATTCAACAAAGGGCAACTAGTTCATGGGCTCTAAATGGGAAGACTTACTACAGATACTCAGCAGTTGTAACCAACAAGTCCGGAAAGACGGTTAAGAACTTGAAGCTCTCAATAATCAAGCTCTATGGTCCTCTCTGGGGTCTAACAAAGTACGGTAACTCGTTCATCTTCCCAGCTTGGCTCAACTCTTTACCAGCTGGTAAAAGCCTCGAGTTTGTGTACATTCACACTGCTTCACCTGCAATCGTCTCCGTTTCAAGCTACACTCTAGTCTAAAAGACATCAAGAAGTTTAAAAAAGGAAGTGGAAATGAAATGCTCACACATTTTTCTTGTGGTTCTAATGTAAGAATTGTGCAGCTATACTACTACTACTAGTACTAAACGGCGGGGTCAATCAAGTCCTTTCATCGTTTCTTTTTTCGTTCTCTTGGAAGTTTGTCTGTAAGTTTCAACGTCTTGTTGGTTTGCTTTTGATTAGGACTTTAGATAACGACGTTTTAGGTTGATAATGTGGAGAAGTCGGAGGAAGAAAGGAGTGAAGAGACAAGTTTATACAAGTGCTCATCCTCTTTCTCCTCCACTTTATATATATACACAAAGTGTTTGAGAAACAAAGAGAAACAGAGAAAAAGAGTGAAAAGGGGTTGTGAAGCAAAGAAAGTTTTGCTTTTGACTTCTCTATATTTATTATCTATCTAAAAGTCTTCATTTTCCTTTGTAATTGAATGCAAGTTTGAAATGTCCCTAATTATTTTTGCATTTCACTTTGGTTTTTTGGTATTGTGATGTTGTAAGCTTTGTTCTGGTTTTAGTATTCTGTTCAAAGAACAGTTTAGCAACTTGTAATTCACCATTTCTTATACTAGATTTTGGCTCTACTTGTTGATGCCATTTGAATTGTTTCTCTTGAGCACAAGGTCTATCAGAAACAACCTCTGAGGTAGAGGTAAAGTCTGTATACATCTTATCGTTCCAAGGCTCCATCTTGTGGGGCTACATTGGATATGTTGTTGTCAATGGCATTTCAACCTAGATTTCTCTTTTATTCATTTTTTACGAAAGACAGAGGCGAACTTAATATCTAAATCAGCAAGATTTTGGTACTATTGTGTATTATTTTGCATATGATATCTAGTTTGTCAAAAGGGATAACAACTCATGAATTCGTCTCTGATCATATATGATGAAAGACCAAATAAAATTTCTTACCAAAAACAAATGTGAACTCAATACGAACGGAAGTCCTAATCAGGGAACCCTAATTGTTTATACTAGATTGATTAAGTTGCCATAACCTTACCTTTCAACATCAAAAAAGACATTTCACTGTATCACAAGACTGATTGAATCTACCATCCGATACCTTTCGACGTAAAAAAATCATTTCACTACATCACGAGACCGATCAAATCTATCATCCGATACCTTTCAAATATCAAATAAAACATTTCACAAGACTGATCGAATCTGCCATCCGATTCCGGGAGATCTAATCAAATATGCTAAGCACCAAATTTTTATTACAAAATATGTCACCAACGAACCCAAACATTCTAGTACATATACATTAAACTTTGGTCTCATCAAACATTAAACCAATCTAAAACTATACAAAACATTGGACTTGACCAACTATTTTTGTCACTCAACTTGGCAAAAAACCTAGTCACCAAAAGTGAGAACCAACACAAACAAACACTAATTTGGGGGAAAATTAAACAAAACAAAATCTTGAGCCTTATTACAAGGAAACTTTATTAATGTCGACTCATTTTATCAAGCTCAACTACTATAACACTAATATTGTCTCTACTTCCCTTACCAATAGCCAACTCGGCTAACAGTGCGGCGGCATCCGCCGCACTGTCTCGTTCGGGGAACTTCCTCCGAATTTGTCCGAGACATTTTCTCGCGACGTCGCAAGTTACCTCATTGGACACAACATCCCATAAACCATCTGTGGCAATTACTATGAATTCGTCCAATGCGTTACGTTTGTACACACTCACTTCTGGCTCTGGTATCACAAATGGTTTTAGACAATGACCACCTGTTTAATCAAAACAACAATTGTTCATTGACACTTGTGTCACCAACTTACAAATGGACCAATTGTTCATTGACACTTGTTTCAACTTATTATGAGTGTCTCCCTCGGTCTCCACAAGTGACACACCTTTTAAGAAAGTTCACTTTAAGAAAATAAAATATATTTTACTATCTTATCGATAATTAAATGCTTTAACGATAAAGGTAAATAAGTATAAAATACTAAATTATCTCCTAAAATTTTAAGTTGGACAAGTAAAATAGACGGAAGAAAAAATTGTACCTATAGATCTTGAAGTAGCAAGGATTCCTTGAACCCTTTTCTTCTCATCTGGTCTATCAGGCTGCATAAAATTTACACATGCACAAATAAAACTAAATACTTTTAAACTATGTATAATAATTAATATGTAAAAATTTGAATTATTTTGATATATGAACCTATTATATTATATAATAAAGATGTAGTGTATGTCTTGCTTTCAAATAAGAATATATAATTTTTAGACTATCCGTATATAGAAATTAAACTCTCGTCGACGAGTCTAGCAACAAATCATCTAAGGGTGTCACTCTCTAAATTGATAATAAAGTCAAGAAAGGGAAACAGATGCATGTACTCTGAACCATCAAACATAATTTTGGTGATAGATTCTAAATTTCAAGTTTAGATTATGAAAAAAAAAGAAATTCCTAACAAATCATTCGACACCAATATAAAATAGTTAGTAAATTTAAAATACGATCGAAAATAAAGTAGAGTAGAATTGTTGTAAAGGAGAATGTCTCTAGTAGTGATGTGTCCCATGTAGTGCTTTTGATTATTACATCTACGACAATCCTTTCTACTCAGATCTACAAAAAGATCATAAGAAATTAGAAAAATGACTTACCTTATGGTCATTAGACAAGGGTATAGCAACACCATGACTACAAATTATAGCCCTACAATCGCCACAATTAGCCACCACTATTTCTTCTTTCCCCACTATCACCACCACCACCGCCGATTTCACCGTCTTCCTTACATCCTCAAATCTACCCTCCTCATACCCCGCTATCCTATTCCCTTCTCTCATAACTTCATTATCCATCTTCGAAAAACACGTCACCATCACCTTTTCCCAATCCACATGACTACTATTACCACTATCATTATCATCATTATTCGTTAATTTTTTCTTAGCGTTTAATAACTCCTCCTCGAGTACATAATCTAAACGATCACGACATGCATGTGAAACCCTAGACCCTCCATGACCATCATACACTCCAAAAAACACAAACTCACTATTCGCCATTTTAATCGACGCCTTTATAGTGTCTTCCATCACTCTCCTCCGTCCAATCATCGATATACATCCATACTTCAACTCTATATTATCATGTGGAATTTCAACAATAGTACTACTACTACCCATCGAGCTCGACTCGATAGTATTAGTAGTAGTACTATTAGACAAACTTTTATCAATCGGTTCATTTTCCCTTAGACGAAAACGTTTTTTAGGGTTAAAATCCCCGTTCTGGTCTCGGTAAGCTGATGCTGCGCCATCTTCATCGGATGAATTTGTAGAAGTCATAATACGTTGTTGAAGTTGTTGTCTTTTATGGTAAGATTTAAGAATTCTTTTGTGAAAGACATCTCTTGGCTTATTATTTCCTGGATCTGATACCATTATAATTCTACACTTAATAATAATAATAATTATAACAAATCAAGTAGTATATTTTTTGGTACTTGATGTGTGTATATAATGTAGTAGGAAGTAGTAACCTTGAACTAGACAAATGAGAGAATTTTAATACAAAGTTTGCATTATGGTTACGTAGGGTGGTGGGGTGGGGGTGGGGGTGGGGGTGGAAGAAGGAGAAGCTAAAAAAAAAAGTAAGTGGCTTAAGGGCTGTTTGGTTAATGACAAGTCATACATGATAAATAATGCATGAATTATTATTAAAAAAAAAAAAATTACACGTTTTGTTTGTTTTTTAAAGAAAAAATTGCTTAGACTAATTTGCCATTTTCTTTTAATCTTTGCATGAAATAATATGCAAATTCCTATAATTATATAGGACAACAAAAATGCCAACCAAACAATACATATAACAATTAGACATCTATGTTAGACATTTTCTATAACAACATTTCATTATAACATGATTAAATTATATATATAATTGATTTTTTATGTTATATTATATTATATGTTCTCTTTAATTGTAAATTAGTAATAAAAAAAAATCCAAACAATTAAGATGGTATATAGGGATAGGGGCGGATCTAGAGTATTAGCTACGAGTTTCCATCGAACTCGGTAATTTTGGTTTCAGATTCTGAATTTATAGTAAGAAATTTATTGTGTATATAGCAAATTATTAATTTAAAATCTAAAAATTTAAAAAGATTAGAATTCTATACTCATAAATTTTAAATTTTGACTTTGTCTCTAATTTTTTAAAAATAAATATCTATTTTTGCAACCAAACAATGCCTTTTAGGGGAATTAGTCATTGGTGACAAAGAGGGAAAGGTGGCAAGGTGAGATGACACGTATAGGCACTATTTGCCTCTCATATTTACACGTAGCAATTACAAATTGCGGGTGTTCGGCGTTCGGCTGAATATATTATTTTCCTATTTTCTCCGTTCACTTTTACTCATCACATTAGCGTTCGACTGAATACATTATTTCCGTGTTTCATCTGTTAGCTTTTCAGATAAGAAAATGCCCTTTTGGTTAAAAAAAAAATTGATGTGCCCTTTTAAAAATTTTGACAATTTTTTTTTTTTACTTTTTTGGCTCCGGACTCCCTTATAAAGGTAGAGATTGAGCATGTTTTCGATAGACTCTAGTTTGAATAAGTTTATCAAAAATCAAATACATGTATGTAACATAAATACAATATTGGAAAAGTTATATTGAAAATAACTAGGAAAAAAATAAATAGTAATAAAAATAATATGATAATTAAAGTAAATGAAATACCGTTATATATTTTCTGATTTTTAATTAAACAATGTTTTCAAAATTTTCTGTTTTTTTTTCTAGCAAACTATATTTATATATTTATATGGACCTCAAGTTCAATATCCAATAAAATGTAGACCAATATGCTGATAATGGATGATTTTTAAATGGAAAACTCTTGAGCCTTCACAATTCACATCTAATTATAGATTTTCAGAAAATTTGAAATGAGTTTTTGAAGAAAAATGTTATTTTTATTATTGGGAAGGTTCAATTTATTATTATTATTATATGATAGACAAGTGTGAATTTTGATGAAGAAAATTCAACAAACTTATATGAAAAATTCGTGTCAGCCTACCTTAAATCTTGTGGACTATACAAGCCACTTGCTTATACTTGCATGTACTTTGTTTTTCTAAATTTAGTTTGATGTTAAAAAGACAAATTTTATATTAACGCCTCTATTGTTATCTCCGGACGCTGTGGACGCTAGTTTTTTATATTTTATCTTATGTTCCATCTTTTACAAAATAAAATAGAATGAATAGTTGTAAGTTTTATATTAACTATTATTATTTTTACGAGTTTTATATCTAAATTATCATTTCACAAAGATGAGGCCATGAACTATCATGAATTCGTTGTGCTATGTAAATTCATTTTTAAGATTTTTTTTCATTTCTCACGCGCTTCACATTCCAACTATTTTACCATGTATTTGACCAAGGCCCTTTTAATTTAAAGGAAGTTATAGTCCGAGGGATGGAGTATGGAGGGAGAGGTAACAAGAACACATAATAGTTTAGGTATAAAATTTGCAAAATAATTATTATTTAGTGAGATTTAGCAATTCTTTTTAGAAAAAATGATTATTAATTAGTATTACTTTATAACTTTATACATAATAAAATCGTTGTCTTTTCTAAATCTTTTATCTATATAGACGGTTTAATGAAATAATGAATCAACGGTGTTACATTTGTTATCTTTATTGAGTATTTAAGAAATAAAATGTAAAATAGTTCGAGACAAATAGATAAAATCAAAATTTAGATCTGTTTTCAAATCAACTTGAAGAGTATTTAGAATCCAATATAAGTAGTACTAAAATAAAAGGATTAAGCATGCCAATTGCCATGAAAGGATTAATACGACTAAAGATTCTTGAATTTTCAATGAGAAATAACTTTAAGTTAATTTAATTGAAAAATATAAGAGGCAAATTTCCCTTTTTATATAAATAATATTTGATTCGATATGAAGTCCAACTTTAAGTTAATTTAATTGAAAAATATTGAATCAAAATCTAAAATTTGAGTAGGTTAATATGTCTAAATTATTGAAAATTTTGGAAGTTGTAGAAAAATATACAATGGAGTCAAATAAAAGAAATATATAGATGTAATTTTCCATTTATTTACTTAAAATAATTTGTCTTTATTTTATGCCCATCATAAATTTTTTGAATTCCAAAATAGTCTTCTAGAAAAGAGATAAATAAGTTTGGAGACTACTTTTTTGAATACGACGTAACACATTCGTATATATATTGTTGAAATATAATAATTTGTGCCCTCTCTATTTCACCAAATTTTATTTTTTAAAATTATAGATTATATATTTCTTAGGATAACTTTTAATTCATTAGAAAGGAAAATTTATGAGACATTAGATTAGAGTGAAAGGAACTTGGATGATTTGGTGCCTTGTTTTTGTGTGCTTTGTTTTCAAGATTTAGTGGATAACTTTTATATTCCTTAGGACTTTTATTTAGATGATTTGAGATTCTTTAACTCAACTGTTAATACATAATTAACGATATAAAAGTCTTTTCTTCTAATATTATAGTCTATTAGATAACATGATAGCAGAATTCAAGCTGCTCGGCGTACTAGCCCTATAACGGAGTCAGACCCAACCACACTCTCTAGTACAAAGCGGAGCAGAATCGTTGGCTTTTCACACAATTTACTATAGTAGAACAGGTAAAAATTTAAAATTTGAGCCTTGCCGTCATTTATTAACAACGAAGTTAACAAAAAGCTAGGCGAAATGACAATTTCCTTTTAGCACATTCAAAAAAAATATATTTCACTACTCCTAATAACTAAACGTTTTGACTTTCATTACTCCTAATAACTAAACTTCTTGACATTTAAGTTCTGAAAGTAGAATTGCTTGGCGCAAATTTAATTAGTTCAGGTATCAGACATAATAGAGAGTGTTTAACTTTAATATAAAACTTTTTAATACGAGTTTAAACTTAATCGAGAATCAATAAGAATTTCTGAAAGTAGAACTATTCGGCATGAATTTCATTAGTCAAGTTTGATAAATAAATGTATTGGATACGACGAAAGCGTTTTGATTACAATATAAGACTTTCTAATATGAACTTAAATTTAATCAACCTCAATAAGAATATCACTTGACGGAATTTTATTTTATTTTTTTTAAAAAGAACTCAATTGAATTTTTAAAAAAATCTTGCTGGACAAGTACTTTTGGTTTTTGTTAAGACTTACCAGTTTCATTGAGAACTCCGATCAATTTCCGATCTGAAAAATGGATAGCCAACTGGTTGGGATGTGCATGGAATCGGCGACGGAGAGCCTTGACGCCGTCGAAGCGTGGCGGAGACAGCGGCGGACACTGGAAATGATGCCTTCTCACCTCGCTGAAGCTCTTCTTCACCGCCTTCTTCGCCGTCGTCTCCTCTTCCCGTCTTTACTCGAGTATATCCTAATAACGACTTAATCCTTTCATATTTTTTCTGTATGCTTAATTAAATTTTTCACTGTCTTGTGATTAGCATCATTTGATTTTTCAGTATACTTAATTACTCTAATTTGCCACTGTCCTGAAATGTGATTTTTCATAATCTAGCAGTTATGGAGCAGCTCAAGTTGTAATTAATGTGAATATCGAGAAAAAATGATCTTACTGTTTTAGAAATTCCTGATGCTGCATAGCAACAGTTTGCAAAAGTCAAAATCAATCTGTGCATAGTTTGATTTCACACATTTGGTGAGATTGATAGTTTAAAAGGGAAAATGGCATTGATGATTTAGTGTGTAGATAGTTTAAAAGGGAAAATGCATTTAGTATGTAGATAATTGATGAACAAAATGGCATGTGACAAAACTTAATAGAAAATGGGAGAATAGAAATAATGAGAGTGTATGGATGCAAGTGAAAGAGTTGCATTGCTTGATATTTTGGTCATGTCTTTTTGTTATATAGGCGCTTCAACCAGAGGCGTATGTAGCATTATAGTTAGGGGTTCAATTGAACCCGTAACTTTTTATGCGGAGCATAAATTTATGCGTAACAATTTACTAGAATTGCAATTAATAGTAGATATGAACTTATAACTTTAAAAATATAATGGGTGCGATGCTAGTAATCTTAAACTTGATCTAATAGAGTTTAAATCTTGGATCCGAATCTGCCTCCAACCATTGAGTCTAAGTTTATAGAAAGTTTATAATTGCTTAATGTGGTGGCTGGCAGGGGTGGACCCATGTACAGACTACTGGCTGCTCGATCACCCATTGTCCCCGAAATAAATTATTTATATCTATATAAAAACTGCTCGAAAAATAATAATATTAACCCAATAGAACCCAGTGAACCAGAAACCTGATGGGTGCTTTGGTAGGGTGGCTTGTTTGAAGGCAGTATTCTGGGGGAAAGTAAGGGTTCGATTCTTCGCGATATGATTGTTTTACAAGTCTGAGTAATCTTTAACTGATTTTTCCATGGTCTTTTTTTTTTTTACTTCTTTATTAACTTAACTTTTAGTTTTTATTTCCTTTATGTTTATGTAATTTCTTATTACATAGAAAGAGAAAAAAATCAGTGATCAATCACTTGTCTTACTTTTTTTTTTTGCAAAGAGTGAAAAATAATTATTTATTTTTAAAAACAATGGTATTATTAATCATAATTTTTCTTATTAACTTTCTAAATTATCACATTTAAACAGTTGTGCACTTATAATATGTGATTTGTAGTAACTTTATATTAAAAGAAGTGGGCACCCACGAGCCGAAAATCCTGAATACACCACTAGTGGCTGGGTATTATAAAGCACCATATTTGCATTGGCCTGTGCAAAAGACATATATATCTGCAGGATATTGGTTGTGCAATGATGTAAAATGCTCTTCACATCCTTGAAACTGCTCTAATATTTTTTTGGATCTAAATAGATCAATACTTTTTGTTAATGCTATCTAGCTCTAACATCAAGAAGGCTTGAGATTCATTTTTGTTTCTCTTATATATTTTCTGTGGCGCTACGAGGAGGGAGGGTGGTGTGTGTTGTGGTTCAACTTTAGTGCTTTCTTAGTGAAATGAGACTCCTAATGTAGAACTTCTGTGATGCAATGATGATAGTACTATCATCTTATTATTCTTATATCTAAGAATCGTCTTAGCTATGTGATTGTAAAGCTGATGTTTTATCCTGCGGGGTGGCCCAGTGATTAGGGCTTGGGACTTCCATGTTGGAGATCTCAAGTTCGAAACCCCTTGCCAGCGAAAGCAAGGGGGTTGCCTTCTAGGTTGAACTCGTTGCACCGGGCTTGCTTAGTGCGGGTTACCTTTCATGTGTGGTTTGTGAGCATAGGAGCGGGGGTTTTACCCTGTGCGCACTCAAAGGGCAGCGGCTGCGGGTTTCCCTTGTCATCAAAAAAAAAAAAAAAAACTGATGTTTTCCCATAATCTTACTAAATTCTACAACAATGTGACATCAAAATTTATTGTCTGCTTAAGCTAAGGACTTCTTTCTTCCATGTGTTGAATTCTTACATTATCTTCTCCAGAAGCTGATATATATTTTCTTGTGCAGAGTGTTTAAATTTTGTGTCGACGGGATCGACTTAAGGGGAGAGAGTTATGTGGATGCAGAATGGATGGCATATATAGGTGGTTTTGACCACTTGCATTCTCTAAATTTATCAGATTGTAACAAAATTAACAGTTCAGCCATTTGGGCTATTACAGGTAACCTTTTATTTGACCTCCAATATTCTTTTGATAAATGTGACTAACCTAGCTAAGTTTCTGTTATATTCTCCTCTAAATCTGTTATTTCTTTGTTTTTAGACGTAGTTCACAAATAATTATGACACTTTAAATGTTTACTTATAGAGCTATGTTTTCGTTTTCATCAGGAATGACAAACTTAAAGGAGCTGGACCTCTCCAGGTGCTCGAAGATTACTGATGCTGGAGTTAGACATCTAACAACCATCCCAAGTTTGGAAAAGTTGTGGATTCCAGAAACAGGTGTCACAGCTGATGGTGTCATACACCTGACTTCGTTAACCAACTTATCTTTGTTAGATTTGGGAGGCCTGCCTGTATCTGATTCGGCTCTGTGTACTCTTAAGGTAGACATCTACTGTTCACACGTCTTTAATATCTTGTCTTTCTTCTCCCCCACCCTTTCCTTATGGTGTATCAATGGCATATTCCTCTTTAACCTTGGGAATGTTAGGTTGAGAGTTACGCGTGTCATGCCTTATTTCTCTTTATTCTATGTTTTGTGTCCTTTCCAAAGAGAATACATATGCATACTTATTATAGATATCCAACACTACTCGCCGCATTTATTTCCCGTCCACGAACTAGCTCTTTGTTTGCAAATCAGGGAAAAGAAAGGAAGGTATGCTTGAAAATTTTCGCTTCTCTTTTTGATTTAATCAAGAGAATAAAAAATGGAGGAAAAGCTTGAAATTTCTCCACTTCTTTTATTTGCAGAAAAGGTTAAAAGAAAAAAAAAATTAGTAGCAGAGGAGTGAGATTGCTTACCATTTGGGAGCACTTCTTTTCATTTTGAAAGAAATCAGCTAACTGTTTTTCTCTTTCCTTTAAAACCAAATAAGAGGATAGAACACGGCTTTCCTTCTTTGATTTACTTTTCTTTGGTTACAGAAAAGCACACGGTGAGAAAAGATGCTTTAAGCTTAGCGTACCCACTGGACAAAACTGTTATTAATTGTTTTTTAAATCATTTCGTCCATTACTTATTTATAATGTTTGAACTTTTTCAAGATCAATGACCCGTTTTATGGTTCTGGAAGGTTCTCAGGAAGCTACAACATTTGGATATTTGGGGGAGTGAAGTATCAAACAAAGGAGCATCTCATCTTAAATGGTTCCCGAAATTGAGTTCTCTGAATTTGGCCTGGACCAAGGTCACTATGTTGCCGGGTCTGCCTTCTCTTGCATGCCTAAACATGAGCAATTGTACGATACATTCTATATTCGAAGGAGAAGGACAGAAAGCTCTTCTTACAAAGCTTATTCTGTCTGGAGCAACCATAAAAGATGTCTCTGAAGCTTCCCTACACCTTGAAACATCTTCCCTCTCTCTTCTGGATCTTTCCAATTCATCTCTTAATTCGTTCTGCTTTTTGCCATATATGAGAATGATATCAGATTTAGATCTCAGTGGTACATCTGCAGGAGATGAGTCAGTTGAACACATTGCATTTGTAGGTCAAAATTTGTGTCATCTAAATCTCAGCCGGACAAAATTAAGCTCTGCAGGACTGGGAACCTTAGCTGGTTTTGTCCCCAATCTTGAAACTTTATTGTTATCTTACACAGCCATTGACGATTCTGCTATCCCCTTCATAAGCACCATGCCTTTGCTAAAATATATCAATTTGAGTGGTACAAATATCAGAGGTATGATATGTTCTTCTCCTTGATATTTCCTGTACTTCTTTAATTTAGTTTTTTTTCTGTGGTCCTCAATTTCCCCGTCATTGGAAACTAGATAGGTGTAGAGGATGCTTAAATACTTGAAGACAACACCATGATATCAATGTCTATCCAACACTCTAGGCTAGACTATTACAAGGTGAACAGACCCTGGTAATTTGAACGAGTAACTTTTGGGGAAGTAATGAATGAATTGTAAAATTTCAACTTTGTCGTGAAAGTCATTTAAAATAAGATCAAGTTGAGCTTGAAATAAATTTTCAGAGATGTAATAATTGACGGATGCATCTCATGCCTTATCCAACCAAATATTAAGTAGAGTGGAACTTGAAGTAGCAATTTGGTTGCCTATTGAGGGGGAGATATTTTTCCTGTAGGGTCAGAATAACATTTGTCTCTTCCCTCTTTATTCACATTTTTTCTTAATCTACCACAATGTCAGGTATTTCCAATGAGGTGGACTCTGATCTTGATTGTGTTTCGTCACTGTCCGGGTTGTCTACTCTTGAACATTTGGAGAGATTGGATTTGGAGGAGACTCGAATCAAGGATTCAGCTTTGGCTCCTTTGCCGAGCTTTCGTAAATTGAGCCATTTATTTTTACGGAGTGGTTCCCTTGCTGACACCACTTTGCATCAGTTGTCATCTATTACAAGCTTGGTAGCCCTGGGGATTTGTGATGGCGTGCTCACTAATACCGGGCTCGATGTGTTCAACCCTCCACCACCTATGAAGATTCTTGATCTCAGGGGTTGTTGGCTGATGACAGAGGATGCTCTGTTGTCATTTCAGCAAAGGCATCCTCAAATTGAAGTAAGGCATGATCTTCTTAGTATTGCATTGGTGAAAAGGTTATCTGTTAGCTCACCTTTGTCCCAAGCGACTCCATGGACCAAACTATACAAAAACAAGAAGGGAGGGTCATCAACATCTCCCCTTAGATCTAACAGAGACGGTTTTCTTGGTGAGGCATTGTCAAACTTATCTTGGTCTAAAAATACGCTATTCTTTTTCCTGTCTGACATTCCTTCTTTTCATTATGTGAAACTAGATCAAAGATTGAAGTACACCAACGAAGAACTACTTGCAATGAGGTTTGACTCTGCCTCTATTTCCAGAGACAATGTTGTTCAGATACCTCATGAGTTGGCAAATGATGGATAGATTTTCTTGGATTCATCTCATGTGCGTATTCTATTACCTGTCGATAGTAGTTCTTGAGTTTCTTTTTCAATGTCGAAATTCTAATATTTCTTTTTTGAATGATGCAGAGAGTAACTCAGAATCCTAAATGCCCAGGCTGTTGTAACGTGCCATTGGTGACTCAAATTACTATCCGTTTTGAAATACAAGGACAAGATTTCCTATGATAGTCCTAAAGCTCTCCAGTACTGGTATTGCATGGGAGAGACTAGATGTTTTTTTAGCTATGATTCTGGTTATTTTTGTAGCGCTCTGTTGTAATTTACGATTTCTGATCATTCTGGCGACATTATTTATAATGTTTATAGACCTAGCAATGTTTTTTTTTTTTTTTGAGAATGTGCATTCTTGAATTTGCAGAAGTTAAAGAAATATCATGTTTCAAAGAGTGAATTTTTGCATCATGTTGCATTTTATTCAAGAACGATTAGGTTCATGATCTATCCTATTGTGCAATGCTTATATAGACGAATTGCTTCTCATTCAGATCAATTCTCCATAGCCATTGTTTTCGACCCACCCTCTCAGTGAAGAACTCTAATAATTATGTATACTTGCTCAACGCAACTTATTACAGATTCAAAAGTTTACAAACCATTAAGAACAGTGACTTGAGAAAATTCAAACAAAACAACCTTATCATCACTAGTGCTTTGCGCAACAAAAACAAACCCAGTGTAATCACAGTCTGATTGTATGCAAATCATGCCCGATCTTTGTGGGGGATAAGAAGGTTGTTTCCGCTAGCTCAAAACAAACTTTTGAGCTAAAAAAATAGTACTGAACATAAAATAAACAAATTCACTTGTACTACAGTCAAACCCAATTTGATAAAAACAACTCCATCTTCATGTGATATATACAGTACCAAAGAAAAAGAAAAAGAAAATAAATTAAGATTGAAAGATCAAAAGTAAAAAAAGGGACAGGTAACTTCAGCTGTTAGGTTCATTTGGTACTCTTGTACATGTTGTCAATCACGTCCTGCACAATGTAAATCAAAATCAGGCAAGAACACGAATTATTATGTTGGCTCGACCAATAGGGCCAACCTTAAGCTAGCACTCCTCCCGAGATAATATTCTAGCAAAAATTTTGGCTTCAGGATGGGATATGCTCCACGCGAATGCAGGCCTCCCCAACCACAAATAACTTATGCCAGGCTAGACTACTTGGGCCGATCTTAGGCTGGCACTGCTCCCGAGTGCAATGGAGGTCACCAGCCTAGGCCATGAGCCTTCTTGATCGCCCATTGACCGCATCCAGTTAAGTAATATTCTAGCGAAAAGATGGAATAAAGATGGAACATGACGAATGATTGCTCACCAACATTCACCAGTAGGTTAAAGAGAATTACCTTGTAGTATTTGAGCAACTGGGGTCTTTTCTTCTTGAATGTCGGAGTTAGAAGGTCTCGTTCCATGTCAAATGGCAGAGGATCAAGGTGTACAGCTTTTATGAACTCAAAGCCCTTCAGCTGCAAAAAGTTGGTGGCGGTTATATCTAAATAGGATGTTCTGCTTCTTTTAAATGCGCTTTCTCAAACATTACAACACGTACACTATGCTTGCACTATGGAAAGCAGTAACGACAAGGAGAACTAACCTTCTTTTCTTTTCCAGTTTTTGCAAGCTCTCCAATTATGTACTCTTTCACTTTCGCATTTTCACACAAGGAAGCAAAATCCCCAGATATGCCATTATGTTCAGCCCAGTGTTCAATTACTCGTTCGTTTGGGTTAATAACAGCAACAAGGAAAGACTCAAAACTGTTTCCGTATATCCATATCTGGAGGCGAGGTAGACAGAGAAATGAGTCCACTTTCATGTCTAACACGAATAAGACTATATGTAACTAGTTATCAGAGTATCTAATGCCGGAAACATCAGTAATTTGCACATTAAGGCTAGATGCAGTCTACTTTGTATAAGCATATTTTTTCGGTCAAGCTGGACCATTCACAATAGATATAAAAGATGAAAATTGTTCTACCTTGTTCATGTAGAAAGCAGAAATTGCACAAATGAGTACATCAAAAGTAGATACATACCGAGTCAATAACAGGATTATCGCCATAGATATTCTCCAAATTTTCAACAGCAACATATTCACCTTGTGATAGCTTGAAAATGTTCTTCTTGCGATCAATTATTTTCAAGCTACCATTAGGTTGCCACTCGCCAACATCGCCTGAACAAAGATTTGTTAGAAACAATGGCCATTTAAATTTTACTTCCTCCGTTTTAATTTGTTTGTCTGGTTTTGACTTGGTTGTCTAGTTTTGACTTGGTATAGAGTTCAAGAAAATAAAGAACTTTAAGTAATGGGACTACCCTAATAGGTTTTGAATCTTGTGGTCTAAAACTAAAGATAAGTGGAATGTACAAAAATGCCCTTTAATCTTGTGGTCTTAAACATGCCACATGGAAAGTTAGAATTAAGGAGTTGTAAAAAAATGAGGGAGATTCTTTTTGAAACGGACTAAAAAGAGAAGACAAACAAATTGAAACGGAGGGTGTATCTGGCAAGAAGAGATTTATCAGTTCAAATTCAACTAGAAAAAACAAACCTGTGTGGAACCACCCATCAATCATGACTTCTTTTGTTAGGTCCTCACGCTTGAAATAGCCTGAAAAAAGAGTGTCCCCCCTCACGCATACTTCTCCACGTGGCGTGCTTGACAGAGCATCATATGACATTTCAGGGACGGACTCCAGGCACACATCCACATTGGGCACTGGAGGACCAACCGTACCAAGCATATCATAGTGGTTTGGTAGTGACACAAATGTACCAGCACATGTTTCAGTCAAACCTATATAAGAGTAGACAGGAAAGATTCATTATATGGCTCATTAGTCATTAGTGAAGATTTACGAGATGCTCCCATCAATCAATTTTTTTAAAGAGATGTTTTTACATTCTAGCATCTTTGTTTGAGATGGAAGCTAATAACCAACAATTTCTTCGTTCATATTTCAGCTAAACTCATAATATCTTGAAAGACAACATTTGGAGGGAACATGAATGAAGTGTCTAGTATAATATGATAATTATAGGTAAATGGATATTTACCATCTTACTGAGAACATAACCCTAGATAGGAAGGAATGGAGGTCAAGGATTAGGCTAGAAGGTTAGTGAGACATGAGTAGTAGCCTGGTGTTGTCGCACTTCATGTGGGAGAGGCAGGGGGCTAGCCTCCTCTCTTTCTCCTATTCGGAATATTTTAGGAATCACATAAATTCATCGTTTTTCACAGTTTATTACCATCTGTTGCTCTATTTACTTTGTATTTTTTATAAAAAAAATAAATTGCTTTCTTATTTTCTTATAATCGTGCATCGAATTCTTCTTTTCTTTTGAGCCGAGGGTCTATCGCAAACAGCCTTTCCACCCCATAAAGGTAGGGGTAAGGTCTGTGTACATCCGACCCTCCCTAGACTCTACTTGTGGAATTACACTAGGTATGTTGTTGGATATTTACGATCCTGAGTTCCTATTTCTCTCTTCTTCTTCTTTTTTGGGGTGGGGGAGGGGTAAGTTCCTTTGATTGCAACATGAAGCCTAGGGTCAGAGAAAAAGAACTATAAGCAGATCAACACCACAAAAAATTTCAGATGAAGCAAAAGAATGGGATACCATATCCTTGAAGAACGTGACAACATCCCACAACTCGCAAAAAAGCTTCCACATGTGATGCAAGGGGTGCTGCTCCAGACAATATAAGGCGTACTCTGCCTCCTAACCCTTCTTTTACCTAAGCAACAGAATAACATGAGTTAAAGACTAACTGGAAAGAAGAACTGGAAAAATGGATTTGCTAGCTACTCCAAGGACATTTGCAATACCTTACTGAAAACGACTTTGTCAGAAAGCGGAGAAGCTTCAACGTGGCTTTGCCCCTTCTTCAAATTGTGGTGTTTGCTGTAGAATTCCAAACATTTAGGTAACAGACTCCAGTAAAAATAATTCAAACTAAGATTTAATTTAATGCTAAACAAAAAATCACAACCAAAGTTCTCCCATTTACAGTAACCCAAAGCCTGGGGAAAATCAGTTTATTATTTCGAGTTTGGTATAAAAACTCAAAAAAAAAGAAAAAAGAGGAAGTCTAGAAGATCCTCATCAGATTTGACATGGACATCACTTACTAAGCATAGGCAAGATTGAACAAGGTGCTTTTGAGCAGACCACCAGAAGTAATTTTATGTTGCAAACCTGAGAATGTTTAAACGAACTAGTTAAAAACATATCCAGCATTTCAACACGACTTAGAGAGCACTTAGTCAAAGGTACACCAAGAAAAAGAATTAGTGTTGTCAAAAGCAAAAAGTGCTCTAAGGTCCTTTGGGGTTTTAAGCAAAGAGTGCAAATAAAGCATGAGCTTTAATGAAAAAAGGCGCAAATGGAGAAAAACTACAAATATGTATGTGTAGTCCAAGATTAATAATTATAAGCATTGCTAACAAAATTACGGATAAAGAAATTTTAAAAAAATTATGATAATGTGAAATATCAATTGTTTAGTGTCACATCTTCAAGATTGCACTCATTGGCAAGGAAAAGTATGCCTTAGAGTCTTGATGACGACACTGAAGAGCCCATTAAGTGAAGTGAAGCGCTCAATATGTTTTGTGCCTCGCTTCAAGGCTTAAGTGCGCCTTTGACAACATTGATAAGAATGTGAATAGTTGATGTCCATTCAAAGGGAGCAAAACTTTTTTGACCATATTAAGGCATTGTCATCCGTCATAGTCAAAAATAACCCGCAAAAAACCATAATTAACAGTAGACCATTGTACACTTACTAGAGTCTAATCCAAATCTAAAGTGCATTGATTGTCCAGTCAAACACAGATTAGGTAGTCTAAATCAGCGGTCAGGAGAAAAGGTTTAACAGATGCACAAGTATCAGGGCCACTAAGATATTACCTGAATATATTCTGTCTAGTACCCGAGGTACAGCACAGAAGATAGTTGGTTTCAACTCTCCAATATCTTCGGTTAGTAACTTGACATCCTGCGGACATGATTGGGAATGCATAAGTATAAGCTCTACCATGATTTAGCTGAAGATCTGAACAACTTACCCCTCGCCAAAATCCTATTGAGGCACCATGATTAATGAAACACTCTTCAATCACTCGATCAAAGATATGTGCCAGGGGAAGATACGAAAGAAACACATCGTCCACTGTCAACTGCAACATAGAAAGATTAGATGATCAAGCCTATACCGTAAGCTATGCTTTACATCAAAAGGCATGAAAATAAAGAGCAAATAATTCATTACCGACTCATGCACACTCTCAAGCAGACACTTTACTCCAGCTATAAGAGTAACAATACTAGTATTTGAAATCAAGACACCTTTGGGGTCTCCAGTCGTTCCACTAGTATACATTATTGTACAAATGTCTTCCTTCTTTTTCACAGGAAGATCAAACTGTTTTTCGCTTCCCTGCACATTAAATTCAAGCTTTAGTTCAAGGGCATATAAACAGTTCCGTTTTTGTTTACTCAGCAGATCATTCCATGTGAACGTCAATACTAGACTTATTCAGAAATGTGGACAAATAGCTATTTCTCATAATATCACTGGCTGCATCTACAAGCCTAAAATAAATATTACAAAGGAAAGAAGATATCTTCTTCTCTTTTTGACAAGGTGGAAAGATGAATTTTAAGGTGGAATGGAAATTTAAAAAACCAACAACATCAACATACCTAGTGTTATCCTATAAGTGGGGGGTCTGGGGAGCGTAACTTGTGTAGACCTTACCCCTACCTTTGTGGGGTAGAGAGGTTGTTCCAGGTAGACCCTCAGCTCAAAAAGAGAAGTTAATCGCAGAAGGGTAGCAATAAAAAACCATTACAAAAGAAAATATGTTAAAATCTGAATCAAACTCAAGTCAACATGTAACTAAATTAGATTTAAGAAATCAAAATACTCTGTTCCCATTTGTTGTCTAATATTCAAAGCCACAAACAACCTTGGCATCCAAATTATAACACTCCTTATGATGACATCTAACAAACCACTAGACAAATTTGATAAGAAATATAAAAGAAAAGACGAGTCTTACCAGTTGTAGAAACTCATCCCAGGAGTACAGAACCACTCCAAACTTTTCAACCTCTTCCTTCTGTTGAGGAGTGACCTTCCCGAAACTCACAATAGCTGGTGATTATGAGCAGGAAACAAGTTTGTTAATGCCAACATTTCATGTATCATACTTTGAAATAGGGACTGAATTTACAATCGACTTACTCTTCAAGTACTTTGACGCATTAGGAAAAGTTTTCAGAAGCTGAAAAGGGATAAACACACTTTTAGTAAAAAGCACATCCCTATATGTTAAAAGGTACAGTGAGACTCATTCAACCATTCCAGTGGAGAAGTGATATTTGAATCTGAGATATGTATATCTGTTTAGTTTTTAAAACAGTGCAGTGATTCTCAAGGAAATTAGTCTTATTACTGAATTAGTGATTCAAATTTGATTCCATACTAAAGTTTTAATGAGTCGTGTCTTATGAGATATGACTAATTCTATATCCGGCATGAAGATCAACATGTATGTCAAGTCGGAGATCACAGAATATCATATCAGCCGTCTACCAAAAGTTTAAATTCGAATATGCATACCTCAGGAAGTTTTTTCTCTTCGACAAAAGCAATTGTAACCTCAGCATGGGAAATGATAAATTCCACTGCACCAGCACCTAAATCACACAAAGAAGATAAACTATAGAGAGTGAGGTTCCTTCTCCTTTTACAGAAAAACATAAAATAGAAGGCCACATAACATGATTAATGGGTGATAAGTAATCTGGCTATCAGATTGCATAAAAAACGATATCTTTATTAAATGTAACACCAAGAATTATAAATTACAAAAAGAAAAAGAAAACAAAAGGAAATGAGGGAGAATGCATACCTAAGGTGTCATACAGAGGAACACAGTAAAGTCCATGAGCATTGCATGCCTGCATTGGTAAGTCGTTATCAGAGCTAACAACAATTAAGGAGAAGAACGCAGGATCAACAAAAGGATAAAACAAATATAGATACAAAGTGGACTAGGAAACAAGAACAGAGAGAAGGTCAACTACTTTCATATCTCGTAGTTCAATGACACGCTATCGTTTATATCTATATCCTAATGTAGAGGTGAAAAGAAAGGCACATCCTACTATATGAATCCTAAACCGACCTCCTAACCCCACACAGTGCTTACACAACCTTTTTTCTTTTTTAACCGTAGTTCTTCCTATCTGTCATACTCAAATATGTGTTCTAAATGAAACAAATGTATATAGTCGATTAAACTTGAAGAAATGTATGGCCAATGATTCAACAAAAGAGATTAGCACAACAAGAAAAAAAAAAGATAGACAATCTGAGACTCTGAGTGCCGAAGATACCATGACTAACTATGGACTATGGTCAATATAGCTAATATTAAATGTTGTGTACATGGCCAAGTACCTCTTCATCAGCTAGGAAATAATTATATGAATATGAATAAAGTACCCAAAAAATTAGTAACTGAAGTCCTAATTCTGTTTGAAGGCCATTAACAGACAAAAGGAGGAAAATGAGAATTAGAAGGACCAGGAAAAACTAACCTCCATGCTTATTATCCACTCAGCACAATTAGCACCATAGATACCACATTTGTCTCCCTAACATCAGAAGTAAAATTGACAGAAAGTGAGGCAATGATTGAAAGTACAATTAATCAAGGGCAATAAACAATATGAGATTGGCTAAAAAGTCCTATACACAAGTATAATATAGACAGAGAACACACACTAACTTCAAAAAAATAAGTGAAATATAGTTTGTTGATTTTGGTTTCAGAAAGGTAACATTTACTTCTATAAATCCACAGTTATACTACATCAAAGTGTAGTCCCCCTCCAAAAGTTTATATAGTTGATAGAAATCACAAAATATAAGAAAATATCAAAGCATGAGTTCGTAATCCAGTCATAAGCTGAAAGGCGTCTAAAAGTGAACCTAGCTTTTCATTGCTCCTAATAGAACTAGGAAACAAATTAATAGCTTGAGAAGCACAAAGAAGGCAACATCGTCTGCTGTATTTGATGACAGCTCAAACACTAGAAAGCAGTTATAAGCACTTATAGTTGGAATTATTCTCGCAGTCAACCAAGCTTTTAGCAAAGCATATCACGTGGAATATATATATACTGAACTCACCTTATTTACACCACAGCTACGGATGGAATTTCCTACTTTGATCACAATGTCATATACTTCTTTGTAAGACATCCACACATACTTTCCAGGCTGAAAATAAGAACAAATACATGAATCAGCTAAAGCCAACTTAGAGAAAAGAGAACTTTTCTGGAGGTAGGAGTTACAACTTATGCAAAAACTACTCATGGTAACAACGTACTTTTCCATCTACAATCTCACGGTGTCCAAGCATCCGATTGTTAGGATATTTCTCCACTGACAAACTGTGACATAGAAAAGAAAATATCTATAAGATGTGCTATTAGATTATAATGGAATACTCATTTTTGCGCACTGGGCAAGTCTCTACTAGCATCATTATTGACTAATAGAAATAGCTGCAGGTTCTGACAAAGTGCCAGATTAATTTTTACTAGAACAAACACGGACAAAGAGGACTGGTCAAGTCAAAGTTTAAGCTTGTACAGTCCAAGGGCAAGCTTGTATATGAAGTATATCCCGAATAGGGAAGCACAGTAAAGCTCGAAAATCTAAGGCCTTCACTTCCAAATGGAGAAAGACCTATACTCAATCCCAAACTAGTTGGGATCAACTATATGAACCTTTTCTATCCATTATGCTTCATACAGGCCCACTTTAAAGTTATATTTGCTGTAGAATTATGCTCAATTTATTTAAGATATTATCACTCTTTAAAAAACAGAACACTATGCAATTTATTATTGTTTTTGTAACTGAGAAATCCACATGTTAAATGGACCTTGGGCCTAACGCAACCCCCAAAAGCTAGCTCATGAATGGAAGATTTTCGAAGACCATACAAAAGAGACCTCACCTCCCGAAGTGAGCCGATGTGGGACTCAACACCCCCCCACCCACCCACCCCGCACGCCCACGACTGGACATTAGGAGCGTGGTGGGACTCAACACCCCCCCCCCCGCACTCCCCGACTGGACATTAGGAGCGTGGACAATATAAGATAGGGCCCAACATTGGTATATAATGATTGGGATGGGCGTGACTTTGATACTTGTTAAAGAAATGACCGTGGGCCTAACTCAACCCCCCCCAAAAAAAAACTAGCTCAAAAGGGAGGAGTCCAAGATTGATACAAATTTGCCTCCCACCCACCGATGTGGGACTCAACACCCCCGCACGTCCTGGCATCTAGAGCGTGAACATATATAAGATAGAGACCTAACATCGTGTGAAACAAGAAATGGGTGGACCTGAAGTGTGACCATCTCATCTAATTATATCATCATCAACTTAGTTGATAGAGAGAGAACACTTTAATTTACTTGACTATATTCTCAACACCCCAAGGGTCAACTAATGCACAATTAGAAACTCGGTGGATAATGATCCCACCCCTCACCCTTCTCCAATCTCCACTAGAATATCAAGTTTTTTTGTGAAGAAAGATTTGAACTCGTGATTAAAATCCCTTTCAAAGGAATTTGGGAAATTTGAAGAAAGATCTTCAGATCACAGAAGTTACCAATTACATTCATATCTCAATTGGCTCTTCCAATTCAAGAAAACACAGATGTAGTTTTAATGTTCATGTTCAAGGGCTCAAAGTAGTACAATGCCTTGAAGGTAAAGGCACCTATGACATGCATGTACATGTGAACAGTAAAATCATGTCATTTATATGCATAATAAATGCCCAAAAGTGTGAAGATTTTGCAGAAAAAGAAAATCCAAAAGTCAAAATCATTTCATGGAACTTTAAGCTACTCATCAAACACATAAAAGCTAAAAGACTAGAACTTTTGTAGCCAAATTAAACAATTGGATTCAAAACACATAATTAAATCAAGTCTATCAACTTTTTTTACCAAAAAAAAACAAGCAGTAGACCCTTTAAAGCCAAATCAAACAATCAGATTCAGAAAAATAATTCGGTATTCAAAAAACAAGAATTATATAACAAGATCAAATCTTGAAACTTTCTGCAACTCATCAGATACATAAAGCTAAAAAGACTCCACCTTTACCAAATTCCAACCCAAACAAACACTCAGATTCAACAAACAAAACTAAAATCAACTGCATAAACATTAAAAAAACAAGAACCCAACATAACAACAAAGCAAATTAACATAAAAATCAAATCTTTTTTAGTCTAACCGAAAAATATCCCAACAACTATCAAGTCCAGGAATAGGTTGAGGAAATCCATCTTTAGCAAAAAGACTTCTGTAAACAGGACCCATTGATGGTCTTCCATCTTTAGCAGGCTTTGCTGGTTCAACTTCAACAATGAACTTTTCTGGTGCCATTCTTGATCCCTCTTCTTTTTTCTTCCTTATTACAAACTAACACACAAAAAATGTCAATATATGTGTATATATGTTTGTATATATATATATGTGTAATAACACACACACACATAATATGTGAAGGAGAAATTGGACTTTATGGGTGTTTGGGGGTGGGGGTGGGGGGTGGGTAGTTGGGTGGGGATAGGTAAGCTGAATTTTGTATATATTCTCTGTGACTGAGAAGGGAGTTTCTTGAATTTTGGCCTTTTTTTGACCAAGTAAGAAAGGA